>WWPM01023692.1:5033-23058 GCA_023279145.1 Glomeris maerens
CGGAAAACAAGCTACGTAGACTCTACTTTTGCATGTCCCAGCATGCCGCGCACTCACACATGTTCAAAGATGCATCACAGGACACTACATCGTATGTCTAGGAACATGTATAGACAGTGACATAATTGTTTGAATAATAGGAAGGCAGCAATTGCAAAAGTCCGGTTTATTTTTGACTCTAGTAGTATTATGCACAACATAAAATAATACATTATACCGATTGAAATTTTCATCTACAAATTTAATTCTTTAATACTAGTTGTGAGTATATGCACAATGAAAATTAATAGCAACAAGAAAAGCACTGAAAACATTGTTGAATCGATCTTTTAGAATTGTTTCTTTGATATTGTGGCGATAAATACTCATATACTAACTTCGCAGCATCGATACCAAGTGTACCGAACACATCAAACACATTGTTTGAAGTTGTTGATACACCTTTAACACCTGTTAAATATGTGAAAATATATATATATATATGTATATACCAAAATAATATTCAGCATAGTTTTGAACATGGCACAAATTGTAGCCCACCTAAAGTTCCCATAACTTCTCTGAGGTTGTTTCCCTCCACAAACAGTTTATAAACAGGTTTGCCTTTCGAGTCGTCCAATCCAATAACAGCTCGAGTCACGCCTGTCAATCCCTACACAAGTAAAAACAAAACACAGCATTGTAAAGTAATTTTGTCCGGTGTTCTGTAAAATATCCCCAACCTTAATAGCCACTTTGGGCAAGTCTTTCATGTAAGCTCGCATCATGTCGCTCAGAGATTTTTTGCTCGTTGCTTCTCCATGAATAGTCAGCAAGCTTTTTCCATGACAGCGTATGTATTTGGGCTTCACTTTGACTAGTTTGGACGTGCAGATTGAGTACCGTATAGACTCGACATTCACTTCCAACTATAAATCAAATAAAATAACTAGAAATTAAAACCTGGTTATAAATAATATGTTCTTCTTGCAATAGCAGAATATTATAAGGCAATGTACCTTCAATAAGCGAATGTGAGACAGTGCTAATTTTATACAGATGAAGTAATCATCTGGTAGCAAAATTTCTTCGAAGTATTCACACACCTAATATATCCCAAGGTTTCATTAGAAGCAGGTTTAATGAACTGTCACAACATTCAAGTCTAAAATCTCGCGTATTACAACAAAATACGATTCATAATTTCAATTTAACTTTAAAAACTTATTAAAGCTGAATCAAATTTCATCTTCTGTACAATTTGCAATGCGAGTAATTTAGCGGTAAAATATACAACCGAAAATCATTATTTTCTAGCAAAATGGTAAATAATCAAAACTTCTGTTAACTATGTAGATGGAATAAAAAGCATATTTGAATATTTGTTTTCGATGGTTCAATACAATCTATATGACCAATAATTGCATAAGCATTTCGAATTTTGAACTTTTCAGAACACTGTATGCCCTTTTGTTCATAAAACCCGTATTTTTATCGGAATGATTTTGCCGATTTCATTTTGACTTTGCAAGCAGAAAATGTATCCTTTTCCCCATAGTGTTGTTGCAAATTGAAATGTAACATAATGGCCTTTACAGTATCGATGTGCCAATTTAAGAACAAACTTCTTCACCTCTCCAAGTGTGGTTTTCTCAATACGGCCTTTAACTTGCCTAGCCACTTCCGTATCATCATCAATATCCAAATAAGCAGTAACAATGGGTGTGCTTATATTCTTGGAAGCATTTATGATTTCTTTGATCCGGGGCACCCCGAGGGTCACGTTCATGGACGCAACTCCCGCAAAATGAAACGTCTTCAGCGTCATTTGTGTTCCGGGTTCCCCGATACTTTGAGCTGCCAGGGCACCAACTGCGGTTCCTTATAACCAATTTGTATGCATTAACCTTAGTTCAGTTGGTATAAATCGCTAAACATCACTTTACTATAATTGCAATATTTTCCCAACAAACCAGGCTCAATGACAGCTCTCATGTATTTGTCTTTGCAAATTTCAAAAAATTCCTTCAACTGACTCGGTGTTATTCTCTCCAAATACCGCTCAACTGCAATCAATATTTCAATTAAAATATGTAATATTTGCAAAACCAATTGACGAACTCACTACCTTTATGCATTTTTTCCAAGTTGCAAATATTACGTTTAAGGTACAACTTTTCTATTGTTTGTGCACATATTTCAACAAATTCCCTAAAATGAAACCATGTTTTAAATGTTATTTTATGAGAAACACATAATGTATCAAATTCAATGAACTCAAATTGCATACTTTAGTTCGGTCACAAGGTCAGCGGGACTATCTTGAAAATCTTTATCCAAAATCAGCTTGGCGTGTTTTCGTACCCCATCTCCATCCATTGGCATTTCAGTTTTGCAAACCGATTTTGCCTGTCAGTATATTATTGATTACGGAAGGATGTTAATCATTTGTCACAAATAAAATGAACTGGGTCTTTCATACCCTGACATGGTCCAATACCCTTTGATAATCAATGGGCTTATCTTTTCCTTCCATCGCTGCTGGATCCAAACCATCAGTACCAAAACACACTTGAATCAAATCACCTCGGGAATTCCTAACCGTGCCATCGTAATTTGCACGGCAATCCTCAAGCGCCTTCAAATGTAAGTAATAATAGCGTTAAATTAACTGAAAAACCAACACTACTTAAACTTAATATCAATTACATGAAATAAATTTCCCACGTTTTGCATTTCAGAGAGCCCTAACAGTTACTTTTAAAATGATAGAAGTCATGTTTTTAGTATATCTACATTTCATTCAATGCAATTAAATATCCTAATATAAAAGTTTTCATCCAAGTGACTACTTTGTAAGATTCTCATTCAATTGTTAATTCCAACATGAGCAAACAGAAATTGTTTTGGGTGTAAAAGGCCATCAATCACATTTCCTTCATTTGATTTTGTTATAAATAATATGAGCTTTACAATAAATTTCATTACATTATTTTAACTATTTCTAAATTCCCCATGCAATCTACCAATTTTCCCTGCTGATTATATTAAATTCTTCATACAGATGACCCAACACTTGTACATCAGTGAAATTTGAAACATTATGTATGAGAAAGGCAAAAACCTTCACAAGACGACGCTGCATGTATCCCGTCTCAGCGGTTTTGACCGCAGTGTCCACCAATCCTAAAATACAGAAACTAAACTTCTTCACGCAATCAAGTACTTATAGCCTTTGTAGTTCCACTTTCAACTTACCTTCTCGTCCACCCATGGCGTGAAAAATGAATTCAGTTGGTGTAAGACCAGAGTAAAAACTGTTGCCCACAAACCCCTTTGATGCAGGAGTCTTGGCTATTGGAAATCAAAACATTCTAATTGAATTGGCAAAATTCTAATAATTACAACAAATGAAAATACTTACATTGTCGTTCAAAATGGGGTAAAGACCGTTCGCGAAAGCCATTGGGAACTCGATTGCCGCTAATGGCCTGTTGCCCGACACACGCGATCATCTGCGAAATGTTGATGTACGACCCTGCATTGTAATGCGATAAAAATGACAAAATCAAGAAACTGTTTACTGACAATTGCAATATTAATTTGTTATCAGGGTTGCTACCAAATATAAGAAACAAATTTCCCTCAGTTTTTCCACGTTATTTAGAGAATTACGGTAAAATTCCCAGCCTAGTTCAAATAATTATTTTTAAAATGTAAGTTACGACCCTATTTACAACTTCGTAATATCTCTATTGGAGGTAATTAATGAAAAAATAACAAAATAGCATCCATGGACAAAATGGTTTTCTTTTTCTTACATTGTAACATTGTGATCCAGTTGTGACAGTATTTAATTCGACTTCAAATGCCATGAATTCCCTTTAAATTTTAAAGCAATATTTCATTTATAATCTCTAAATTTACTTAGTTTTTTCAGATATTCCCTGTTGGTAGCAATCCTATTTATATGTACGCAACACCAGACCTTTGGATCCAGATAAGGCCATTATCAATGGGCTATTTTTCTGCGGCAATTCTCTGACACACGCTTTACCAGCATGATCACGAATTGTCGAAAGCTCCTTCAATATTACTCCTTCCAAACTTTTCTCTATAGTGAATCCCGCCTGACATTGTAATGTGCCATCTGCAGCTTGCTTGATGTACTCGTCGCATTTGCGGTATCTATAGATAAATCCCAAACTCAATCGGCTCTCTCTAGTTGGCGCAACAGAATAGAGAAATGCATGCGTTTCTTTTATTTACCCATCGTCCAGAAGCGTCTGTTTGGCATTCAACAACCCTGTTCCAGGAGTGACATCTCCAATTCCGATAGAAAACCCGTGATTGGTCAGAAAGGTTGCCACCAGCCGACCGAGTCTCCACATAGCCACAGCTGCAAATTGCGCACCAAAGTCTTTCAGCAGAATGTAATATATGTTACTTTTGGAGCCGGAACCGAGAGTTCCCTTATCCAACGAGCCGCAAAGTAACTCGCTGTTTTGGATGACAACAACTGCAAATCAAAATTCAAATTACACCAATTTTCGCAATACGTCAACACTTGCATTTGTTTATTGTTTAATATATTCCATATTTCAAGTAATTCTGCATCAAAATATATTTTAAATTGCAGTGATGAGAGTAATTATTATAAATGTGTAATATCAAGTTCTCACTTTGATACAAAACTATTTTTTGGAAACGATAATTCAATTATACATTATTTCCATTTTATCTGCTACATACAGCATTACATTGTAAAGTTCACAAACTATTAATCTAATGAATTTTTCACTTACACGAATCATTGACGCACATGTCTTCACCACGGCTGTAAGCTTTTCCTTTCGCTTTCAAATTGGCAAAAACAGGACAATCACGATTAGGACGAAGCATCAGACCAAAAACTTGTTTCCCTGTCCAACAAACTTCAGGCTAAAATGTGAACAAATATTATATTCAGACAGTTATCATATACACAAATCCTATTTTAGTAGGCCTACAAATAAGCCAATTTGTTCATTTACTTTTAAAATTGCTGGAGGCGGAATATCGATCCTCATTTTGATATCATTGCCAACAATCATTGACCCCGCCATTTGACACACTTGATGCCTTTCAAGAAAAGTGTCTTTTCTCGTCAAAAGGTAAGCGCCAGTAAGAAAGTCTTGCGTCGGTGCAATGATCAGTTCTCCGTTTCGTGGCGTCACCAAGTTGGCTTTCGTCTGCCGATATTAAAACAAAACACGCGTGATTATATAAGAATCCAGTATTTGGGAAACAACCATTAAATGCATACGCACTCCCATCAAAATCAACGCCTCGGCTCTCGCTTCCTCGGTTTGCGGAAGGTGAAGGTTCATCTCGTCTCCGTCGAAGTCGGCATTGTACGGCGCGCACACGCATTCGTTAAATCGGAATGTTCGAAAAGTCATAACAATTGCCTGCAATCATAGTATCAAAATCTCAATCTGCAATGAAGAAAGTAAGATATTTCAGAAATAAATACTCACCTGATGAGCCATTATACTTAGTTTGTGTAGAGAAGGTTGTCGATTGAATAGAACCACATCTCCATCTCTAAGGTGTCTTTCAACTATGTCACCATACTGAAGTGACAAATTATTTCATTTTTAGTATATTTATATATAGCATAAATATGGGGAAAATATACACTACACAATTGTATCTTTCTCATCCCTCCAAATAAATGAAAACTTCCCAGTTAGTTTAGCTCTATTCGCAATTGTAAGAAATTAATAACTGCAGCCGATTGGTTGTATAGACGAAGTGGACCCCAATAGGATTGCAGTAACTAGCCGGTAACTATAGAAGTTTCAACTATATAATACCAATCCTTCTGTTACTACTAGATTAGGCTTTCATTCACGACAGGAAATACATAGTCCCCATTTAAAATCACAATTATAGGCAAAATGCTGTAAACAGAGCAAATCTAAGTAGTTAGTCTTCAATTATTTGGATGGTGAAAAAACACACATTTTCCAACAGTTTTTCACTATATTATCCCTGTAAGGTACCTTCAATTCACTTGCAATTCTAGCACGATTTCCGTATTTCAGAAACCTCCTGATGCCGTTTGCAGGTTCAATGAAATTAGCACCCGGATGCACATCGCAACCATTGATTACTAATTGTTTCATCAGTTCAATGTTCGACTTTGTAACCTGCATGTATAATAATAAGGTACTTACGAAATTTATTGCCTATCAGTAATTTTTATAATTACCCTCTCTGGATACGTTAAAATCTTAGCGACAAGGACTGGAACGCCAACCTAATTTTGGCAATTAGATTTATACCAGAAATTGATGCATCATATTGGCGTATTTATTAATTTCATTTTCACCTGATCAATTTGGAGATTTGGGTCGGGCGAAATTACGGTACGACTAGAAAAATCTACTCGTTTGCCGGATAGATTTCCACGAAAGCGACCTTGTTTGCCTTTCAAGCGCTGAACAAATCCCCTTGTCGGTTTTTTGGGCTCAATTACAAATATAACAAAGCACTTAGATATTATTGCCTAAAACAATGTCGAATATATTCAACAAATGTAACTTAAAATAAAATAGTACCTGCATGTTTGCTGGTATTCCAGATTGTTCCCCGTTTATGTACAATGTCCATTGGAGTTGAAGAAAATCCCAAGCTTCCTGTACATAGAATAAGATAATTACACTTTTTTTGCAAGCAGCACATAAATTTCCAACTTGTATGGTTCACGTAAGCACTTCTTCCTAACCGTGATCATCTGCATCTTCGCACCTTTTGCTCGATTATTCTCGATAACTTTGTTGAGAAATACAATCTCACTTAATTTCATAGTTAAATCATCTTCATTGCTACGTTAAAAATAGCGATTATAAAGACTATCGAATAATGTGACAACAACGTGACAGATTATTCACATACGTTCCCAATTTCAATTCAGAAATAACAGATGGCCTGATGCAGAGGGGAGGAACTGGTATTCGAGTGAGAATAAGATCTTCGGGCAGACTGAACTCGCCTTTCATCAAAAGAAATGGCAAATCCTAAACAAACAAAAAACATTGCAGTCCAAATGCATTCAATATATTTTAAATTAAAAAAGAAGTTACAATATAAATAGGACATACTTCTTGCGGGATCTTCCTGAACAAAGCAAGAACTCTAATAGGTGATAAAATATCCTGAATAACAATATAAAATTTCCAGTATTACATACAAGTTCAGAAATGTGGGCCTTGTTAGTAAATAGTTGTGCACCCCTAGGAAGTTTTCCGTTCCCACTAAGAAAACTGATTAAATCCGGTTTTTTTGACAAATTTCTGTTGCAAGACAAATGCATATCAACAGCTTTGTGCTGCAACAATATAACATTTATTTGCTATAACGATCAGAATCCAGATGTCCCTTGAAAACTGTTATAGCAAGATTACACTGTATTATCTAGTATTACTTATCATTACTGTGATGGATAATTATATATTATAAATTCCAAACAAATTTATAAATACAAGCCAGTCATGTTCTTTTACTACTGTCAGTAAATTGTTGATTGATTTAAAAAAGGTGCATATTTTAGAATAAAAGATGACCAACTTGCAATTTATAAAAAAAGGAAGACATGAAGGTATCGTACTATGATAGGTTTGGTATATGTTAAATATTCTATCTTTGCTTTAGATTTCTTCGGCGCACGGCCTCGTTCGTGGACAATCTTCAGCAGACTTAGCTTCTTCACAATACCTGAAGAAATCTAGAAATTAGCCGCGTATCTCCTCTCAGATCCAAAGAAACAACGCAAATTTACCATTGTGTGCCGAGCAATACGGACACGCAGATACCTTTTTGCATTTATCTATCACTTTACTGCGAAAGCGCTTTTTGGATAAGTATGAAATGAAAGGTTTCTGGAGCGCATCCAAGAAAGCAGCTCGGTCATCTTCTTTCAAAAGCACTCGTGAGCAGGTCTGAAATTCAAAAAAAGATTATAAACATATCAGGAAAGTTTTCCATACACATTAGAATGCATGGGCAAATTTAGAATTCAACTTAAAAAATTTTCTGGAATTTTTAATCAAAATGACACTATAAAGTGCCATGAATCACGGATAGAATTGGGTACATACTTTGCAGATGGACTGCAGAATGGTTATGACTGCCCTAAAGTAGCCAACATGGAAGACAGGAAGTTCTAGATCTATGTACCCAAAATGGCCCACACAGTCGGACAAACCCTTAGAACAAGTTTCACAATCGCCATCTTTTGTACTGGTGCCCTGGAAATTTTCAAAATCGCTATTTGTTTCAGTATACACCGCGTACGTTTCAAGATTGACTGCAGTGAAGCCCCGCCTCTTTTCAAACTACGCTCGCATGTCTGTTTGTGTAGCGCGGATTCGTTACAGGCTACCGGCTTCAAGTAGGCGGGGCAACACTGCATTCCAGTAATGAATTTTCTTGTTCTTTCTTGCCATGTGATGGTCCAAAACCCCGAAAGCAGCAGTCTGGCGAATATTTTCTTGAGTGTACAGGGTGTTATTTAAAACCTGTATATTGGATTGTTTTCGAATTTTACATGATCCATGGATTCCAAATCTCACGTGGCTTCTGTTAGAAAATTCAAAAATTTTCATTGTACGAGTACATCACAAATTTTCGGTTTTTACTCTGGAAGAACTTGCATTTTTCTTGCCACGTCGGCTTCTTTGTATTGCTCTTTTACCATTTTCTAAAACGGACTGTTGAAACTGAAAGCTTGCTCTGAAAATCAATGAAAACTGGATGAAGATCGCAAGGAACTGCGAAGTGATCTATGCGTCGTGTGCGGCGCCATCTTGGATAATAGAATACAGGCGCCCATGCCAATAGAACTACCTTTCCCGTCAGCTAATCAGAGACGAACGCACCATGATGACGTCACAATGCGTTTTGAGTCGGTGACGAACGCACCACGATGAAGTCACAATATATTTTGTTGGTGGAATACTCCTACGGTGCTGCCTTACTTCTATAGACGTTGGTTAGTAAGGGGTCATTATCAAATTACGTCTCAAACTATGGAAATTCATTAAACTGATTTTCCTGTCACTTTCTCGTTGTATAACCTTGGCATAACTTGCGATTTTCAACAGAAACAGACTATGAACTTTTGTTTAATTTGTGTATTTTTCGTCATGGAATACTATCAGGCTGAATACTATTGAAACATTGAAAATGCTAATGTTTTAGCAGCAAACTCCAAATATACACGTATCCGCAATTTGAAATACGAACATATGCATTATTTCAGCAGAAATTAAGCAATTACCAAGTAAGCCTATCAAAATATTTATTACTAAACATTCTGGAAAGATTACAAAACATAATGTTGACATAGTTACACACTTTCATGAAAGTTTACAAATGACAATATATAATCCGAAAGGGTCTGATTGTTTGTAGTTAAGGACTTGTTGGCATTGCTGGAAGTTGAACTCATAATTTCCAATTTGAAACTTAAAATGAAAGTTTAGCATTTATATAAAATGAAATGAATGGAGTAATGAATTTATTGATTTATTATTTCTCAAATGTCATAAGCTTCAACTCGGTTCGTTTCAATTTACAAAAAAATGATAGATCTCCTCTAATCCGGTTAGCCCAAGATTGGCTGGCTCTTCAAACATAATTTGATCACTGGTTCGATGAGCCTTCATTGATGAGTCGGTGCAGGATTGATTTTTGCAAGGACGGACAGGTGGTGCTGCGGTTTGCCACTCGTTCAAAAGTCGCAATAGTGCATTTTGTTCAAAGTCAGTGGGCCAACAATACTTCTGGTTATTATTATAGGACAGACAGACAGACTTGTCTATCGTTGCGCTTATAGACCAAGTACATATATGTATACAAACATTGAAGGGCCCTGCAACTCCAACTTCAACCTCCCAACTCGGTCCAAACTCTCCCCTTGATCAGCACAAAGACGCCATCTGCGCATGCGCCGCTCATTTGCATCTTCTCTGGTGGTTCTCAATTGATGAACTTTCCTATTCTTTCATTAATCCCTGTCGATTAATGCTACCAAATCAGACATAAAGAGAAAGGAATTTGCCAGCATGTTATACTACAGCCTCATTTTGCATGTGTTGGGGTGATCAGAAAATTTGGTTCCCACACCAGCACTATTTGTCAATAATGTATCCCTCCACCCCAAATTCGTTTTACCTTCACGCCAATCACAGCTTATAATAAACGACAAACCGGAACCGCTTATGTAGGCCTACTTCAGTTTGGACGCAATTTACGGAAAATTACACATTTATTCACACCTTCAATCAAAACTGTTTTCCCACATCATGTGAATAATTTGTTCATTAGTAAGCCTTGAGTAGAGGCTATCCAGTGATGGGAAAATTGAACTTCTCTGCTTATGATAAATTTCGAGTGACATTGGTCATACTTCCTGTTAGAAAATTAAACAAAAATTGCAAGTAGTATACTATTAAACCATGTCCAACAAACATTGTTTCATTATTTTATACCATTGAAACTCTTTTTTGTCGTAATATATGCTATTGTTTCAGTAATAGTCTCTGCTGAGTGCTATAGTCTTTGAGTCTTAGACCGCCATTACACAAGTCATCCCAATCCCAAATTTAAAATCTACTTCCATACCCTAAATATTGCACTTTATCTTATTCTTATGTCGACTGTATCGTCCTAAACATAACCTAACATTGTAATGTGATAGCAACAAAAGAATATGGTGCAATCAAACGTACCAAAATGTCACAATGAACTTATTTGGCTTTCACAATTGAAGATAAGTATCTCCATGCTCATAAAAGAAAAAAATAGTGAAAACTATCGTTTAATCAATGTCTGTCCGGGCCATTTGGTCCAATAGTCAAAATTTCGTCCAATTAGCCTTTCACCCCCTTCGTTTAGTCCAACACGATATAACTTGCAGGACATTACAACTGTCCCATTACAACAGTTTACTAGAATACAAATTATATGATTTCGATTATCAGGTTACATTAGGTTACGTTAATTTAGTAGTGTAGGTTAGGTAACGGCAGAGTTGCACTAAATGGTTCGTTTCGTCTAAATACACAATTTATATCTACATTGGAAAAACGACTGTTGGACCAAACGTTACAGAGACCCTTTAATGTTTCAGAACCAAAAGCTGGTCCTTCGTCAGAGCAACCGAACACCATTCATGCATTCGTGATTCGCGATCACTTAATTGTAATAATGATTTTAGATGGCGAGCTTGGAGTTCGGCTGTTCGAAGTTTGCCAATTTTATATTGCAGGGCTTCATTTACACGGCGCACTTCATTGATTGAGACCCACTCAGGGGGAAAACGCGGCCAACAAAGCAAGCTCTGGGTCCTTTCGCCCCATCTATGGCCCCCATGCACCTATTCAACAAACCGTGCATTTTGTCGCTGGCGCATGCAGCAGGTCCTTCTCCTCCACCCAACCATCCACCCTTAGGGCACCCAACTACCCACATACCCCCCATATATTTCCATAGCGAATCCCGAAACAAAGCGTTCTTCCCTCTCCGACAAATCTCGCGGGATTGGCCGTCAAAATAGGAGAGAAATCCGCGACGAGTTACCGCCCACAATGGCGCTCTTGCTCCAAGCTCCTGTTTCTCAATGAAATCCTCCTGCAAAATGCTCCCCACAAAATTCTCCCCCCCCCCCCTGGCTTCGGAAAACGTTTACCGGTTCACAATAAAAGTCCATGTACCTTGCTATGCTTGCAGCATCAACAAAAACACAATGTGTAACAGATGCAATTTGGTGATGTTGTCTCATCTTTTGTGATGCGTGACTTATTATTACCAATTATAGGCACACGTGCCACATGTGTATCTGAATCTATGTAACTATAAGTTGCATATGAAGTCATTTCCCACCTGCCTTCCATTGCACTATATTCCGCATATGGCAGGTGTCATCTGTCGATGTCCCATGTGTTTTGGCTTGCGTTCCGAATGAGAAACCCCGACTTTCCCGCCATTTTCCTATGCATTTCCTCATTCAAATATAGTCTTAAAAATAACAATGGACAATGGTTATGCTATATGATGACCAACAGATTTGAAACACATATATCAATGGCAACCTATATACAAACAAGCAGCTGCAGTCATATCGTAATGACCTTGAGTAGGTTTCAAGGCCATATGTCTCATTACATTAACATTGCTTTCTTCCATATTTGCCTATATCCAGTATTCATTGATAATTTCTATAAGAACCTGTTAATATGTATAATTCATTTCCTTCTTTGTAGTCAAGCCAAAATATCCTTTTTAATAATTACCACTATTATTTATTTATAATTGATCAAACATTACCATCTATTTCTGATGGTCAAAGTGAAATAAATTTACTTACTTTGGTATTCTTTATGCCATTTTCTAAAAAAATTGTAGGGAATATCGATATGTTGGTTAATTATCGATATAATTATCATTCAGCTCTTGTATTGTTTGTGTGAATATATACCAAGGGTCTATACTGTATATGTGAATATAGGCCAGTGTTGTAATACCTATGCTTTAAATGGCTGTCATTTTGAAAGCGCCATCTGGTAATGGAAGTATATAAGAAACATTTTCGGATTACTTATGTACACAGGAGGATTATTGTTTCATGGATTGTATGGCATTACAGACCACACAAATAAAAGGCAATTTTCGAAATGATGCCCCTTCAAAAAACACATCCCCTTATCCTGGGACCATAGTATTTAGTGTCCTGTAATACCCCCTCCTTGTACAATAGCTGACAAAAAATGATGGTTACTCGTCCGTGTCCTGCGCTTTACATGGACTTGCAAGGGGCCAAAGGGCCACCCGATCCGCTCCAATGTCGTCAATCGACTTTGAAAAATCGCATAAAAAGCAAATGCCATGCAGCTGCTCCCATAGGAATACAATATATAGGTCCCTTATAGTGCATATAAGGCTATACTGGTGCACTCAAAACACCTCCGCTCTTTTGTGACCCATGTCCGACAGTGTAGATGACCCTCACCGGTGACCCACTGGGTCCGGCCGCCCACGCCCACACTTAACCCACACAGAATTGAAAGTCCAGAGTCACGTGACCACGTCGTTCATCAAACTTCAACTGTATACTTCCAGCTTTTATTGCAATCCAACCCAAAGTGTGTGATGCATTCGGCATTGATCATGTATAGCGATTGGACTTCAAAGTGCATTAAAATATATTTCAACATCATTAATGGATATTCCCTAAACAATTTAAACAAATGTTCATACAATCACTATATTGCAATTGGCATTTTTGTTATTATACAACTGTCATCTTTATATGCAATCCGTGCATTTCTATTGTTATTTAATCGGCAGTTTTCACGTTCAGATTTAAATTCATGTAAATTTACAAAGATATCGAAGAAATATTAGGCCATAACATTGACAATTTTGACATTGTTTATTGAAAGTGTTAATCAAATCGATCACAAAGATTTTGTCAAGAAAAAACTGCATTATTCTAACGACAAAAAGGTGACTTCAATTTCAAAAAAAGCGACCATTGACATCATTAATGAATAGTCCCCATTCCATTCAGAATATCATTGAAAAAATACATTCCGGAGCAGTTCTGCAGCTTTGCTACAATATATACTTTATTTTTCAGTGTCAAAGCAAGCACCAGAGCGCGCTAATGACGCATGCTGTTGATTTGAAACTTTATTATCTGTATAGTACACTTTTCTAAACAAACTCCACAGATTTCAATCAGTAATGTGTATAGATATAATGCAGTTTTGTAATAAACAAAGCTGAAGTCAAACTGACCTTTCACTTCCTTATCGAGAAATAAACATTGTTTCTCGTCTGCAACACCAGATGGCGCACAGTAAACGCTGTTATTTTAAGCATCACATCAAATTATATACTATACACATTTTCATTTCTCAAAATGTATCGAAAATTCGTAATTATACTGTAGTCTATAATAGATGCTATTCATTCCAAAGCATGGATATCATCGAAAACAACAGCACGTGTTAGTGGCGCCCTCTGAGGTGTTAAACAAGGAAACACAAAAGATTGTATACTGTATATTGCTTAACATCGTCAAAAAATATCTTATTAATGAGCTGTATAAGAATAGGCATAGCCATTATTACGCAAGTATACCGTGTATTAATGCGCTCGCTCATATGTACAAAAAATAATCCCCTTCTCCTCTTTAAAAGTTCAGGGGATCATCAGGGCATTGCATCTGAGGTTGATGGAGAATGAGGAAGATGAGGATGAGATGAAAGATGAGGAGAAGGAGGAGGCGGAGGAGGAGGATGATTAGATTGCTGCTGTTGATCACACATCTTGAGCATTTCGGACAAGGTCCATATGTAATTATGAGCAAATCTCAACGTCTCAATCTTGGTCAACTTGGTGTCATCAGGAAATGTTGGCAACACACATCTCAGTCTTTCCAAGGCGCTATTCAGCATGTGCATCCTGTTCCTCTCCCTGTCATTGGCCTTGACCCGACGAGTGCGTTTGATCCTCACCACACAAGTGGGACTTCTTACTCTGGCCCTACTCTTACTGTATCGTTTCTTCTTCACCTCTTTCCTACTGCCCTTATCCTCCATATTAGCCAGCCCAGAATCATCATCATCATCGTCGTCATCATCGCCGCACAACGACGTTGAGCCGGAAGCAGTGACCGGGCCTGACCCTGAGTAGCAACTCTCAGATACAACGTCCAAATCATCATCAAGGTCATCCCCAAGGTCACTCGTGTTACGCCTATGCCGATCGGTGAACACCCTAACTGCTGCAAACACGTCCATGCGGTCATCTTCCGAGCAAGAACCGCCAGCATCTGACCACCTGGCTGAAAGTATCCCTTGTGACGTCATCGTCGTGGTCAGCAGACTGATTTCTTCATTCGCACTAATACCACATATGAGAGCGCCCCCTCAACAGAAAAAGCAGCACTGAGTGAGTGAGTTACTTCATTATCCGAAACTGTACTGTTCCTTACTGAAGTGTTGGATGGGGAAGTCCACTGTGAGAGTGTTTTGCATGCGTTTTGTAGGTGCAGCCGACCAATAGGAGCGCTGTTCTGCCTGGTAGCCAATGAAGGATTGGCCCCCTTTACTTATTGACTCCTCCCATTTCCCCCCTCTCAAAAGACCATCAGTGAGCGACACGCGACGTGAAATCACCATTGGAAATCACATACATATATGTGTGTATGTATATGCACCTGCCCCAAAGTCATTGCAACAGAACACACCCATAACTATAACTTTCAAATTGAAGGGATTTATACAGTAAAACCTGCAATGTTGACCACTCCTATCCAGTTTAACCACCTGCCCATTGCTAACATCATTGACTGTATAACAAAAAACAGCTCTTCCGCATTCTGTATAAATCTTCAAATAAATATTTTGCTGTATAGTAAATAACTTTTTCTTTCATGGATGAACTGTCCTCATATTTCTCCGATTACTATTTAATTAGAATATCGGTTCATATTTATTAATAGGAGTGAAATGGCAAAAAGTCGTGAATTTCAAGTAACACTAGTTTTCAATTTATTTCCCATTCAGTCTAGCTTAAAAAATATTGATTTGTTTTTGCTAATGTACACACAGCAACATGTTTTTATCCCTTTTGTGAAATAATTATACAGTAACAGATAAATTGTATTCACATTTCATTTACAAGCTTTTATTAATTGGCTACGTATATATATACTAGGTTTGTCTTTATTTTAGTCTATAATGACTCATGAAATTAGTTTTATTTCATTCATCTCCCATAATTATGTTAATGACTGCAATACGTATATATGAATGACAGTATACACCTCGTTTTACTGGTCATGGTTTTCTAATTCAGGCCTATATGTTCACATTGTTGGTGTGTGTATACATGTACTTGCAGATTACATTATAAAACCTTGATGTTGGTTCAAGCACTGGTTCAAGTGACACAGAGTGAGACTGTATATAGCCAATAACAGCAGCTTATTTATCTTTACCAGGTGGGGCGCTTCAATAAAATTGATTCCATTGGGTCTGTCATCTGTACAATCTGTCACTTTATACTATAGCCTTGATCAAACCCAACACACCCTTTTTCACTGTAATTTTTTTTTATTTTATAAATATAAATGATGACCAACATGTATAGGCCATATACGTGTATATCCACAACTAAATCAGATCAGTAAAACGCTCTAATGCCGTGATTATCACTTCATTTAAGCTCAATCACGACTTGTATTTTGCTCTATATGACACCATAATACGTAAAGAGTCTGGTGGTATAGCCAATCAGAATGCTGGGCCATGCTTGTCTGGAACTAATTATGAGTTCTTCTCATAACCAACAAGATCCAATATGGACTTTTTATTTGCCAGCCGTATAATATCAAATAAACGCCGCACTCTAATATAGACGTCGCACCAAAGACTGACTGAAAATGAAATATACCCTGTTCATACACGCTTAATTGTCAATTATCTTAGCAGCCAACTTGTATAATAGTCAGCTAAGGTAGTTTAAAAGAAAGGAAATGCCGTTCAGACACAATGTCCGAGTACAATTATCGCTTTGTATAACAAATGTTACGATATATCACTCAAAATGGAGGTCGACAGCGCACAGGATGATTTGTTTGTTTTGATGCTTTTTTTCTGACTCTGTATAATTATCACAGCGCTTGAGTCGTCAAGTTGCCATGACTACAGCATTTGGAATATACAGTGGAATTCGTTTAAGTGTCGTTCGCTTAAGTGTCCCTTTCGGTTTTTGCCAGCCCAGCAGCGAAAGACAACCCATTATTTCAGTGTCATTTCAAAGCCATAATTCCAGTTTTGTGTAATAAAGTTCACGTAAGCTGAAACTTAATGCCAACTAACCACTTAGTTCTCAACTAAATGCTCTGTGTGAACAAGGTATAACGTAGATAAATTTTATGACATTTTTTCTCAAGTGAAATAGGAACTGATGTCAGTGATATACGTCGCTTGAGATGAAACGTCATCCATTTTAGCCACGTACGATACATCCTACTTTATCTCCTTATTATATGGTATACAGTTCAACCCTCTCTCTTGCATCAGGTATAACAAACGAGCCGAGTCACCATAGGAACACGTGCGTTTCCGTCTCATTTGCTCCATCTTCTCCGATTGCAGCACTAGCATCTAAGTTCCAATTGCCCCCTCTCTTTCCAACATCCGGGCCACTCTCAATCGGTCAGATAGCAACCACTTTTCGCCGCCGGATCCGCCCCATTTTTTTAATGGCCGGTAAGGGGTGGGGTGGGGGCTAGTCCTATGTCCTATATACGCTATACAGTGTGTTTGGGTCAACTTTTGCAAGTTTAGCACTATATCAAAGCCCATGGACACATCTGCCACAGCGATTCGCACCATAACCAGTGACGTCATATCGCGCGCATGCTTCCTTTTTTTATACTTTTTCCACACAAAAAAAATCCCCTTTAGCTTGCAGGTGGGCGGGAAAGCTTTGAATGCACCCTCGGGTTAGAGCAAATGGCCCGTACCGAAGGGTAGAATTTTGTGTGAAAAGTGCTTTTTTTTTAGAAATTTCTCCCCGGAAAAGTTCTCTTTTGCGCCAAATGAAAACGAACATGGCAATTAAAAAAAGAAGGAAAGTGTGAAAATAAGCTTTTTTTGGCTGAAAATGCGATTTGTCACATTGCCACTGTGGACAATAGCCAATGTCGAGGCCGTTGCGAATTCGTGAAATGTGCGAATTGAGAGGTGCAAGTGTGACCCTAGGTCTGACGAATAAGGGGCAAATGCCCATTTACGACCAAATAAATGGTACCAGCACGCTCCTCATACACACACCTATAAGGGACACAACAGACCCATGAGGGTACCTGAAAAGGCCCAATTAGGTATTATATCCAATTATGGCTAACAAAGCCAAGGGGAAATACAATAATTACATCCTTCTTCTGGGAAATCTAATTTCTTTCCAATTCTAGGACTTC
>WWPM01023693.1:0-10018 GCA_023279145.1 Glomeris maerens
CGATCAGGCACGACGCGCATTTCCTCAGAAAGGGGCGGGCTTTCCCTGCTACCCTCGACGGCGATGAAACCCTTCAGCTGGTAAGACATCTGTAAAAATAATAAATGCAACACATTGTATTAATAATTTGAATTTATTAGGCGCGCCGGGGCGATTATTACGGCAAGCGGAAATTGCAACGCATTTACTGCACCACCAGGACACACAACGTGCAAGACCCACGTGGACACCGGTAACGCACCAACAACACAAGCAAGCAACGCTCATGAAGCCACGCCCACTACCCCTTTCACGTGGTATGAACCACAAGTGGCGCATACTATCGCTTCCGGCGATGTGGAACGTAACAACACTAACGCAACCAACCTATGTGTTAATACGCGCCAAACGCCCACGCAGAATGCACATGCGCCCAAAACGGCACGGCACTGCGCTCAAAATACGCCCTCGTAATAAACACACACCCGGGCCGCAATAGGAATGATGGGCCGAAGCCCGACGCTTTTCCTACGGCCACGGTCAACATACGAATAGAGCGGCGTCTGGTTAGTTTACAAATATGCCAGCCCTACACGCCATGTGCAGACCACGTGGCGCCACGGACGCTCTACTACGAGCGCTCGATGTTGCCTAGCAACGGCCGCACGATCGCAAAATCGCCGCTAATAACCAGCACCGTCGAGCAGACGACGTGCGGTACAAAAGTGGCTAGAGCACGGCTTCAACACGTCGGACGATGCGGAAAACATCGCCGACCTAGTGGATGCCGTGCCCGGCAATCGGCACATCGAACGCGATCGCAGCGTTCCAAAACTCAAAAAGAAACGATCGTGCATAATAAAATTGTCCTACCTTTAATTCGGCGAACCTCGAGAACTGCGAAGCAACAGCACCAAAAAAGCCTGCCGATCGCAATGAAGAAGGAGATCTCACTTTTGGCACAGCAAGCACGAGTGCAGCAAGCGCAAAAGGGACCTTTTCTCAGTGTGCGATCGCTTTTGTTGGTGCCCTAACTCCGCCCCAACCGGACTTAACCCGGATTGGACATTCAAGGGCCGAAAGGTGTGGCACATTTGCACCTGCACAGGAACGGGTCAAGGGCTTTGATGGCAAGTTCATCGGCCCAAGATCGAAAAAACAAGTCCGGGAATTTTGCGCAATATTTATTTCTGGATCCAAACATTGCACGCTACTTTTCCCGCGCTTTCGCGCTGACCAGATTTTGTCCTATACGTTTTTTGCAGACATTTCTGCACTTCCAAACTGAATAAAAACTACGGCCGTCCATAAGAATTGCCTCCGCTACGGACCATATTTTTTACACAATGCCAAATCTGGAATAGTCGTCCGTGAATCTAAGCACATATTTTTCGCTTCGAAAATATTCGGGGGGGGTCCTTACACAAAGTATGTCCGCATGAATTAATTCCAATGTCTTACACGCTCATGTCATAGAGGAATTTGGAAAAGGAAACATAACTATTTTCCCCATGGCGCATGTTTCACATTTTATGTCCGCCCTCAATGTTGGCAAAATCTGCAATAACTTACAGAGATCTCGATAATTTAAATGACTGTATCTTCTGTGCCACAAATCGAGATCCGGTGTGGATCTACTACTAGGTTTCATCTCATAAAACTTTGGAAACGAATCCTCTGCCCTTTGAACCGAATCCATAGATTCCATCAAATAATAGAGGTTTTGTTTTCTCTAAGCACTCGCGTAAGGTTTTCTATATTGGTCCATAATTATGGCATTACTGTTACCAAGCAAGACCTAATTATTGCGAAATGGACAAAATGTTACCCTTTGACTCCTTTACGTAAAGAGCATGATTGAGGGTGATGTCCAATCCTCCACACTGCTTATCCAGTCTTAATTTAATATTTCCCTAACCTAGTGATTCTAGTAGAGAACCTCCAGCTATCTGTACCGCTGATGGCTTTGACACAAAATTCTCAAATCTAGACAAGTTATCCGACATGTGCGCAGTGGCACCACTGTTAAGGATCCAACAACTCGTTTGAAAATTTTCTGTAGAAAATTGTTTAGGAGAAACGCCACAAAACTGCTTAAGCATCCACCCTTTCTGAGGTGGTGGCTGTTCAGTGTTTCCTGAACAATTTTCTTCCATCTTCGTACCAGACCTCCTGTTAGTTGAAAAGTAGGTCATTTTAGGTTAAAGGAACAATGGCCAACTTCCCGTTTGTAATTTATTAGTAATAAAATCCAAAGCAAACAAATGTACATTGTTCGGATCATGATTATACTCAAGCAGGCGATTGCTAACACGAGAATTATTTCTAATATGCTCTTTAAATCTAATCTTATAACTGCGACAAGTTTGGCCAACATGAATGCATGAACAATCTCCAAACTTGATGCCATAAACCCAAGATTTCCACTCATTCCGAATGATGTCCTTACACCTGGGTATATAACACCGAACTGTGTTATCAGTAGAAAAACCCACTCTAATACTTTTACTTGGTGAAAATTCTACCACAATTGCTGTTAGCCCAATTAACCGGTAACGTAATAAAATTAGCAGGATTAATATTACCGGGAGACAAAGCGGTAAGATTTTCCAACTCTGTTTTAAACAACACCTTCCTGTAAACCTTGTCCACCCAAACACTATCCAAGTTGTTAAGCACACAACATTTGCGCAAGAATTTCTATTCCTTATCCACACTACTTTGGGGAACTTGCAAGTTTACAATTCTGAATAAATAACTGTAAATGAAAGCCACCAATAGCCATCTGTCTGACTACATATAAATTACATGAGCTGTTAGAGATGTATGTGTTACTGCAATAGTGTGAAAGCCATTATTGTGCATATTGACAAAGTAATCTGCAGATTAACTAATTTTCTTTGTGAAAGTGTGGAATTAAGAGTTTTCCACATTTTACTTACATAATGTGCACACCAACGGATTCCATATTGCTAAAGTTCAACAGTATATTTTGCTTCACCTTTCCCCCTCTCCCTCTCCCTCCACGTAATCTAACCTAAAGTAGCCATACCTCAGCTAGCATTATGTTGTGATGGTTCTGATTTTTCCAAACTGTCATGGTTCTTTTACCACCAAACACGGCCCTGGATAGATTTCCAAATACAAATTACGCGCCGATCGTTACTATTGGTTGCCGGCGAACTTAGGCCACGCCCCTTTTGCGGTCTTTTGACAATTGAAATTGGATATCTCACGCGTAATTACAAAGGGTTCTACTAAAACGCTGATGCGTTGACCCACTGATTCTAGCCTTGCACGCCAGTCATGGCGTCAGCAGTTTGAGGGTTGATCCCAATTAATGCTCGATTTCGTTCCTAGAACCGAATTACACAAATCCGATCAGCAAAACATTATTATCGATATAAGAATCGATTGTAAATACGATGAACATCGTTTATAGTGAAATAACAGCGTATATTTTGAAACGATTACCTATGAACGAAATTCTGAAAGTGGCTACCCGTAACTATTTTTAATAACAAACCCTATGTTTGAAATTCAATAAAAGTTCGAATTTACATAAGTCTACTAACCTAAATTTTTCCAAATAGTACACTTTCCGAACAACCACTGGGCACCCAGATCAGCGGATATTTCCGAACGGAACTCGAGTTACAAATTTCTGAAAGTGGCATCCCGCACCTGTTCTCAATAATTAACAATATCTTTGAAATCCAATAAAAGTTCTAATGTAATTAATAATCCGCTGATCTGAATTTTTGCAACACAGAACATGCTAAGTTTATTTGACAAAATTACATTTCCATGATTACTTGGAGTAGGCTAATGTTTTGGTGACCACTTCTTCTTATGTGAAAAGAATTTCAAATATATTGAAATAAGTTTGTGCTTACCTTTTGAGAGCATTCCATTGGTCTTTTAGTCTGCACCAATGTATGCATTCATTCTTGAATTTTGCTGTTGATTCTTTTAATTGTTCTTCTGGCACAAGTAAAAAATTCCAGTTAAAAATTGCCTCCATTTGCGAACGATGGGTCATTTGCCAGTGCTTGACTGCAGTTTCGGCATCCATAACTTCTTTTTCTAAGACTGCTATAGCTATTGCCTGGGAGCTTTAAAACAAAACAAAAATAATTCTAGTCAAATTAATGAAAGTCAATTTGTAACGGCCCGGTACATACCGGCCTTACTAGCGGCGATGGCACGGTGCAACCGGCCTTGCTGCGCCCACTGCCCAAGACAAAGTGAGAGGTTGTTGACCTCGACCTGAGGGTCACGTTGGCACCAGAAATGCCAACGCCCCTCAGGTGGGCACCTGTTGACCGTGACCCAGAGCTTGCAAAGCATCTTGGGGCACAAACAACAGGTGCGGTCTAACCACTCAGAGGCTCGGGGGGGCTAAGGCCCGCCCCCCCGAGTTTGGCATTGGCAAAGCCACTGAGTGCACGTGGCCGCGGTCGTGGCCACAACCAGGCACCTCCTCTTATATTCTGCTATATAAAGAGGTGCAGAAGCTTGAATCTCTCTCTTACTTTGTACAACAAAGTGGATTGTAAGTCTCTAGCAGATTCTCCCAGAGTCTCTCTTTTGGCTTAGAGGATTGAGTGAAAACTCTCCTCACTTCCCAATAGAAGTACACCAAAGTGGGTCCTTGGGACTACTTTTCGGTGAGGTTCTACTTTGCGAAGGCAGTCTAAATCTAATATTGCAGCAACGCAATATCTACACCTTTAGGTACGCCAGGCCTATAGGAGTAATATTGCGGTGAGCCATATTAGGCTAAATATTGTGCAGCAACACAATATTACACCTTAGGTACGCCAGGCCTAAGACAGTAATATTGTGGTGAGCCAACATTGAGGTGAGATTCACCCACACCCCTTATGGTAGGAGTAAGTGGCAAAAGCTACGTTAGACCTCGGTCTTTTGCTACACTCCAGCACCATTAGAAGACACCCTTTTGAGTTGTGGTAGAAGTATTCCTTAGTAAGGGCTACGGTGCCCTCGGTCCCTCTCTAAGGCTTACTCCAGCACCACAGTACAAACTCCAGAGTGTATAAACAAGGTGTTGCAAACCAATATTCCCTCAGATATTGGTCACCTTATTTATCTCGAGCGACCTATTGTCTATTAGTGGAATAAACGAGGTCCACTAAGCGCTATAGGTTGCGAACCAAGTGACGTGACAGATTGGTGGTATTTTGTTATTACCTAACCAGAGGTCATTAACATATATCTCCAATTGTGCGTCGTTGCGACTATAGTGTGGAAATAAACTCCAATTGTTAAACGGACAAGTTGTAGTTGTGTTTCCGCGTTTTTTTGCGCGTAACGTAACATAGGGTTGTTACAAATTATTTTTCAAACCTTATAATAATCTGTGCCTTGTGACGGTGGAACATTGATTCCGCATTGTTTGTGGCTAGGTGCAGCCCATGCTGTACAATGAATCTTTTTAATTCTTTCTTTGTAGCGGTTTTCAAATTTAATCCATGTGAAACAATAAACTTTACAAAATTGATAACTTCAACAATAGATGCAGCTGGATTATTTACCAAAAATGGCACCATGGGGTTGTCGATATGTGATCCTAGTAAGGAATTCAGAGGCCTTGGTGGTGGCTGCAGCGCAGCGTAACATGTTTCTATTCTTGCTGGAACGGTAGGTTTCTCTCGGAAGGATTACTTTGCAATCTCCTCCGATGTAGTGTTTTTTCCGGATTCGAAGTCCATACTTGATCTCTGTTATCAAACATAAAGTTGACTGAATTTTGATGATTCTTCTTGTCGAGATAATTTAATTTGCACTATATCAGGCGCGTACCCAGGGGGGTTTCCTGGTTGCACGGAAACCCCTCTGGGTTGTAAAAGGGGTGCAATTTTGGGTACAATGACATTTTCATCACCTTCAGTGACACTGACTGCAGTGTGGAACTCACCAATATTATGTGGGATTGTTAACAATTTCATCAGTGAAAACTTTGATAGAACTTTTCCAAAGAATTTGTATTAATGTAAGGCCCTAAATAGTCAATTAATAGATTCCCGTCCGGAAATCGCCAAAAATGGATGCGCGCGCGCAAATTTTATTTTTATTTTTCATTCTAAATCGCAATTAATTTGAAGGCGAAGTGGCGCTGAAACCTCGTCATGAAGCCCTAGCCCTGTTCATCATCACGAAATCTCCAATAGTTTTGCCTATAAAATGATCTGACTTGCGTTTTTGTGTTTGGTGCGAACACAAGGTAGAGTTGTTGCTTTCTCAGTCGTATTTTAATGAATAAAAATGTTATTTTGCTTGAAAAAACCGGTGCGCGGGGACGGGAATCTATAATTATCTATATGGGGTCTAAATAAAACGATTTTGGTGTGCAAAAGGTTTGTATAATTTGCGTGTAGTTACAAAAAGAAAACAACGTGATGACGACAGGCTGAAAATACCTCCTCCCTCCACTTTCAATTACCAAAAATTCTTAACATCTTTTAGGTGCGTGTTCTTTATATTTATCATTTATATTTTTATTAATGTTCTTTGCAAACGGGGGGGGGGGGGGGGTAAAGGCGCCAAAATAAATTCAGAAACCCCCTTGAAAAAATCCTGGGTTCGCGCCTGTATATTGTACATTGTTTAATCGTTTTTGTTGTGGTTATGCTTCTCTACTCTGGCCCTCATGATAGCTTCTTCAGAGCTGGAACTAGTCGGCATTAAATGGAACATGCCTTCTGGAAATTTCCAACACAACAGACCAACATGTGTTGTGTTATGAAACATGTTGGTGTTGGTCACTAACAACATGTTGGCAGCCCACACGGTGGTGTTGGCCCGTGTTGGCCGCCCACATGGTGTTGGCTCTGTGTAGATTCCGCCTGCCGATGTTTTAAGCCTGCTGTAATCCATGCAAATTCAAAAAACCAAACAGAAATATTCAAACAAAATCGCTTCTTTCTTTTATTCAAATCAGCAATTTTTTCTCTATACTTTTTTACATAACTTTTAAATGCTTTTGGATTTCTTCCTCCGGCAATGATGTATTCTTGCAAAGTATCTGAAAAAAATAATATTATATGTATTCAACTGGACACAAATTGTTGAATTTGTTAGCAATGCTACCTGGTTATGAAGTCAACTTAGTTCAAGGTTGGAGTCAGGGGTGCCTTAATATTTCAGAGCTCAATTTTTCCGGGTCCCAAATGCCAATCATAAAAGATAAAAAAAAAATTATAACTTAAAATTGTAAATGTTTTAAATACAGTTCGTACATATGACATAAATGACTGTTATTTAGTTTATTGGTTGCTTAGAGCATATGCAAAACGTTCATAATTTTTCCCGGTTAAAAATATGCACTTCGGCTAATCCGGACTTTCATTAATCCGGACGACCTCCGGTCCCACCAAGTCCGGATTAGCAAGGTTTTTCTGTAGTTTTAATAAAAGAAGGGAAAATGTGAGGCAATACAATGTTGTCTAATTTGGTGATAGGGTGCCTAATTTGGTGAATGAGATGCCCAAAACATAAAAAACGCTGAAATATTTTTCTTCATATCACATCATTCACAACATTAGAATTTTTAAGAAACATTGGTGCCGCCCACTTGGCGCGTCACTGCGGACGCAGTGCTGCAGCCAATCACTGCTCGACAGAGGAATGAGCCAACCTGTACGCTTCTAATAACCTTGGTGGTAACATACCCAAACTTCGGTGCGACCACGACGCCATCCGAGCGCGTTGGCTCGCCGGAAAGCTAGTTTCGGTTTCAACTGTCACATTGGCTGCTTACGATTTTTGGTAAACACCGTTTTTCGATCTCTACTGATAACGGGAGACGTGCGAAGTGACGATGGACGATTCTAACGAGAAATTTGCCAGGGCTTTGCAGGCAGAGGTATAAAACTGCTGAAATGATTTATACGGGGCCGGCCCGGTCCGGCCACATGACGTTTTTATTGTTTGATCATGATAGTTCGACGCCGAGGAGGAAATCGCCAGGAAGGAACAAATGCAGGCCGACCTTTCACTAGCCCAGCGGTTGGCAGTCCGATCTCATCGTTTATCTAGATCGGATGACGAAGACGAATTGGAGGCTTGCAGTTCTCGTGCCATCAAAAAGGCTCGCATTTGCGCTGTCATTGAGCCAAGGCCAAACGAGAAGATGCCAAGTCGTTCTACTACCTGAACAAAGTGGACGACATTGCTCACGAATTCAACGACAACTACACCATAGGCATCAAAGGTTATTCCTGTTGTTATTGTTGTGTACACTCACATCATATGCCAATATTTCATGTCTCCTCCCATGTACTGCTGTAGATATACTGGCTGTCAACAAAGGACAACTGATTGATTTGGCTCATTTTAGCCAGAAAACAATTCATGCACATCAATAAATTAATCTATGTATTTTAATTTGTATATTTTAATGCATTTATGATGCAATTTAACCTAGCTATTCTCCTTTCCACTAGAGTTGGACCTCAGAACGAAAAAATCTCACCCCCTTTCAAGAGGACTGGATGTGTGAAAGGGGGGGGGGAAGGGTGTTTGGCTGCCTCTGACACGAGGAAGTAATTAATCTTCTTCAAGGGTTAGCCAAACACCCTTCCCTTCCTTTCACACAGCCAGTCCACTTGAAAGGGGGTGAGATTTTTTTCGTTCTGAGGCCCAACTCTAGTGGAAAGGAGTATAGCACATGCCACATGTGCTAGTTAGGATTAAAGTTTTGTGCATGGTAATATTTTAAACATTTTAATTTCCATAAAAATACACAAATTACATGCTGGGGATATTAGATATACATTTGTAATTGCTTACCTGCTCCTATTTTTTTCCCAAGATTGCGATACTTGCATACTTGTTGCAGCTATAGCTATAGGGATCGATAATTTACAACCATGGGTCCCTGCAGAATCAATGGACATGTGCAATGTGGAGAATTGCTGAACTACAGCTGTTATACCTATATTAACCGATTTTCATTGGTCAGATCACTTCATATGACTGACTGCAGCGCCACCATGCAGTTGTATGCACGGAGGTTACAGTACTCTATGTGTGGAATATAGACTTTGTGTTGCCCATTTGTTCACCATTTATTATTTTCCATTGTAAATTATGAAATATGATAATAATTATGTGGCGCGTTTGGCCTTGGCTAAACGACAGCGCAAATGCGAGCCTTTTTGATGGCGTGAGAACTGCAAGCCTCCAATTCGTCTTCGTCATCTGATCTAGATAAACGATGAGATCGGACTGCCAACTGCTGGGCTAGTGAAAGGTCGGCCTGCATTTGTTCCCTCCTGGCGATTTCTTCCTCGGCGACGAACTATCATGATCAAACAATAAAAACGTCACGTGGCCGGGCCGGGCCGGCCACGTATAAATCATTTCAGCAGTTTTATACCTGTGCCTGCAAAGCCCTGGCAAATTTCTCGTTAGAATCGTCCATCGTAACTTCACACGTCTCCCGTTATCAGTAGAGATCGAAATACGGTGTTTACCAAAAATCTTAAGCAGCCAATGTGACAGTTGAAACCGAAACTAGCTTTCCGGCGAGCCAACGCGCTCGGATGACGTCGTGGTCGCACTGAAGTTTGGGTATGTGACCACCAAGGTTATTAGAAGCGTACAGGTTGGCTCATTCCTCTGTCGAGCAGTCATTGGCCGCAGCACTACGTCCGCAGTGACGCGCCAAGTGGGCGGCACCAATGTTTCTTAAAAATTCTAATGTTGTGAATGATGTGATATGAAGAAAAATATTTCGGCGTTTTTTATGTTTTGGGCATCTCATTCACCAAATTAGGCACCCTATCACCAAATTAGGCAACATTGTATTGCCTCACATTCCCCTTATTTTATTAAAACTACAGAAAAAGCTTGCTAATCCGGACTTGGTGGGACCGGAGGTCGTCCAGGTTTAATGAAATTCCGGATTAGCCGAAGTGCATATTTTTAACCGGGAAAAATTATGAACGTTTTGCATATGCCCTAAGCAACCAATAAACTGAATAACAGACATTTATTTTATATGTAAGAACTG
>WWPM01023694.1:0-10974 GCA_023279145.1 Glomeris maerens
CGAAAATTCAATTTGTAAGGGTGATGTAAACAACTCCCCAAATTCTTTCATTTTTATTATTCCCGCTTGGGCCGCGAGGGTAGCGCTGCCTCGCTTCCTTTGTCAATTTTCAGTTTCAGTTTTCAGTTGAGAATTAAACAACAGCAATGAAGCTTTGTCAAGTTCAATATCTCTCTTCCAATTGTTGAGACCCCATAAGTCACCATTACAAGAGACCAGAAAGTGTTACAGAGGGCAAACTCTGAGTTTGTCGTCGTCCTTCTTGTGGAACAATCAGCATCACACTCTTGTAGTTCTCTAAGGCGTTCGGAAGCTGTATATACTATTGTTAGATAGATAGGCTGATGATTCTCATTGATGCGAGATAAGGCATCAGCAGCAAGGTTGGTTGAGCCTCTGTGATGTTCAACGACGAAATCAAATTCCATTAAGTCGAGCATCAATCTTGCAAATCGGTGATTTACTTTTCCAAAGTTCATAGGGTACATTAGGCTGAAATCATCAGTGAGTACCTTGAACTGTGGTCCTCCGCGTAGATAGATGTCGAACTTCTCTGTAATTGTAAAATGGACAGCCATACTCTCGAGGACATTAGAATTCAATTTGCTGTCATGCTTGTTTAGGGTCTTACTCGCATACTGCATTACTCGTTCCTTGTCATCCTGCAATTGCGTTAGTATGGCTTCAAGACCTGACTGGCTGGCGTCTACGTCAACAGCAGTTGGTGCCGTGGGGTCGAAACATACAAGGAGCGACGGATTCTTTATCTGGACTTTCAGCAGATTGACAATCCGCTGATGGTCGTCACTCCAGATGAAGTCTGCATCATTCACCAAAAGCTATCAAAGTGGCTTGGTGAATTGGGCGTGGTTCTCTAGAAATTTACTGAACTAGCTAACGAACTGCAGAAATGATACCCGACTCGTCACGTTTTGGCGTGGCTTAAATCTTTCGAAGACTTGGGTTTTTTCTAGGTCCTGTAGTTTTCCTTTCACACTCACGACATGTCCCAGTAACTTCAGCCCATTGTTGATGACTCGTCTGAGCACTTCTTCTACAAGGTCGAGAGATTTATCGATGGTCGTAGCGCCTTGTCCGACATCATCCATGTAAGTCGCGGTGTGCGAGACCATCGAACGTCTTTCTCATCACTGCTTGCATCGTCTGCAGTGTCTTGTAAAACCCAAAACCCAAATGACGGGTAGATATTCGTACTTGCCATCGGATGTCACAAAAGCGGTCTTTGGGATATCTTCGTCTTTCATTCGGATCATCAAAAATGCCATTTTCACGTAGATAACCTTCAAGTACAGTCCTCCCTCGCTAATCCAGCAGATATGTGACCAGAGCACTGCCGGATTATCGAAAATGCCAGATTTACCAGAAATTAACAAAAAATGGCGAATTTTAACAGCAGAAAATACATTTCATTGTACACATAGCATATGGGGCATGTATGTTACACATTTGTATTGAAGGTAAACATGCTGAAACAGTACAAATTAAGAACAAATTTATTTGTTTTGAAACATTACCCCGGAAAATAATATGTTGCAGATTTTCCGCAGAAAAAAACATTGATTTCTGCAGAAAATCTACAGAAATTCCTATAATTTTGTAGATTATCTGCAGAAATAAATATTTATCTATAGAAAATGTAGCAGCATATTTTCAGATGCAAATGCGACTGCAGATTTTCTGCAGAAAATATATTAAACGTTTGCAGATATTTTTCATAATTTAAGATTTTGTACAAATACGTTTAGATTATTTTCAGTCATTGCAGAATTTCTGCAGAAATCACTATTTAAAATTTCAGTAGAAATAATAATGGAATAAATTTTATCAGCATGAATGTACAGGAATTCTTAAGATTGAAATCTTTATTTACCTCCTGACAAATTTACTACAAAATTTTCGGGAGGAATGCCCAAAAAAACCAGGATTACCGGAGGAGACGAATAATAAAAGGGCCGGATTATCGAGGGAGGACTGTAACATGTCCCTTCACCCATGACCTAGTCTATGACGTCATCGATGATCGGCATCGGGCAGGGTGTATTCTTTGCCTTAGCATTAAGCTGCCTATATTCGTGCAGCATTCGCAGAGGCGTTGACGGATGATGCGGTTGATGATCGACCAGGGTTAGCACTTTTACAAATGATGCCTTCTTGCTTGTGATGTTTGAATTGCTTCATGAGGAACTCAGGTTCTGCAAGGGAGCATCCATATGGCTGGCTGACAACTGGAATGTTATCTTGTTCCTCAATCGAATGTTCTGCGTGTGTGCACACAGACGTTCTCGTTGTTCATCGGTGGCGCCCGATGAGACAGTGGTGACTGTGGCTTTTATCTTCTCTTCTAGCTCGTGTGCTCCCTCAGATGACTTCGCAATTGTCGACAGCAGCATGACATCGGCATTACAAATGACCTTTGGCGGTGTCTGCCACGAAGAAACGACCAGGGTCTCACCTTTATTTCTGTTTGTCGGATTATCTTTATCTCCAGGCGTCGACATTTCGTCGTTTAAGGTGATGATGATCACGTCATTGTTCTTATGGAATGTCACGTCCACACTGACAAACCTTCTCCAGTCGGATCCCAAAAGAATATCCAAGGGAAAGAAGTCGGCTACGATGAAGCTTGGTAGAAGAACTCAGGTGTTGCCGAGTATATCAGCGCTGATAGCCGACTCCGGCATAAATGGGCGACAAATCACCTTCACAGGATCGCTTCCTATCCACGGATACGACACTACACTATCTGGAACGCTTGAAGCTCAAACCATGGAAATGTTGGCACCAGAATTGATGCAGATTCTCACGTTGACTCCATAAAGCTTGCCAAATGCCTTGTGTCCCGGCTCTCTTCGTGGAAGCAGCGCTGTTGGCTGACTGGTGGGTATGTAATTGTATTTATTCTCGTGGCTGTGGGTGTTCCTCTTAACGGTGGGGTCGATGACGGCTAGTAGACTGCGACGTCCCCAGTGTAACGTCGATCCACGGTGGCTGGGCGCTCCTCAAGTCCTCTTGGCGTCAGGAAGACTGGCCGCTGATGGTGCTTCTCGAGGAGGGCGAACCATTCGTACAGCTTGGCAAGTCGTCGGGGTCCTTGATGACTGCTGCGTTGCGACGCCCCGGAGTAGAGCGGCTGGTTAGCGATGTATCCGATGCGTGGCCCTGATGGCTCCTCTATGGCGTGTCGACTCGGTGCTCGGAGATCTCGGATGTGTCCTGCAGGAGGATTGCTGCGTCGTTGTGACGGTTCCGCTTTTTTTTGCGAACTGTCATAGTTCTTTTTATCACCAAAACACAGGTCTGGTTAGTTTTCTAAATATGAATTACGCGCCGACACTCGCATTGGCCGAACCGTCGAACTTAGGCCACACCCCATGAAATAGCATTACGATCGCGCTTGGCTAATCTAACGCGTAATAACACATAAAACGGACATATATCGTATCATTCGTACGCCAGTTATTCAGGGGAGTTATGTTTATTCACTTTGTAAACCCGAAGAACATATTACACTTTGCCAAACCGATATATGAGCGTAACTACTCGACATAAGCCTATGCAATGTTTTTTTGCGTGCAATGTTTCCTATGTAGTACACGATATGGCCAGAGTGCGCCACCGCCATGTGCTCGCCAAGTATTAGGCCTAAACGATGAACTCTGATAGCCGAAGCGCCGTATCTCCGCCATCTTAGATCCCCTACGTCATAGGGCAATTCCTACTTGTAAAGGGGAACAACTCTGTTGCTCTCGCCCCCGGGCCAATCGTTGCATTGTCCACCGGTGTCGCTACCTGTATTGGAAAACCACATTCCATTGAGCGTCATCGATAAGCCCTTAATCCCTTTAGCCACACCTATTGTATTGTGCTATACTGGTATATATATATAGGGCCATCTGCTCACTGTAAAATCAGACGGAGAGCTGCCTCCTGCAGCATCATTTGGCCCATCAGAGCCTACCGCTGGTCTTCTCCAGACGCGTACAATCTGTGTTCTTCCCACTCTCAAACCCTTACAGGAATATATAGATTAAAGAAATTAGGTTTATCCTGAGTCTGACTTCGCGATTCTGTTACTCACCGCATTACAGCCTTCATCGCTACGACACATGGAGCAGTCATCCAGAAAAGCAATTCTAGGTCCAGCATGCATCAGCAACGGTCTTCACTGCAGAGTACCCGAGATCAACTGCGACTACTGCGACAGACATCTAATTCTAGGTCCACTTCCTGCCGAGGACATCGGGAACACATCGGCCTCAAGAACTCGTCTCCCTGGCAGCCATCAAATCTAGGTTCCTCCGAGGACACCGAAGGCGCCTTGTAAGGCTGTACGGAACGCCCACCTTCTTCTGCGGCGTCCTCAAACCTACTTCCCAAAGACAGCCGAAAGAGTCTTTTAGGTTCGCTCAGCCACCACAAGTCGACCATCATGAGAAGCAACGGACGAAGCTTGCCAGATCTTCGACACCACCAGTGGGATCGTCCCATCCCCCCGAGTGAAAATAACATTGCGTGAACTTTTAGTGTTCCTAAACCCCTGAGGATTAGCGAGCCTAGACTATAAGATAGCCGGGACCGCCGTGGAAAAAGCGACGGCACGAAGCAATTTTGCGCCCAACGTAGGGTCCCTCTACAATTTAGGACAACAGTGATTGCAGAGTGTTACTGACCACCGTTTCCAGTAAACGACCAGCACCAGCAAGTGCCCTGACTGTGACTTCTCGTAAGCAGCCAGGACATCGTGTCCACCTGAAAACTCCCCGGATACCGAGGACATCACTGACTGTCGCTGTAGCCAGCAGCTCCCAAGCCAGCTAGCAAGGTGGCACACCTCAAAGATATAACCCTTAGGTCCGGCCGCCACTACGCCAACGTCTTGGTCCCCAGACCGCAGCAGAGCCGAACCGACATGGAGCGCCCAGGAGACGCTTCAGAAGAGCCTGTGGATATCCCGCAGCCGGCCCGAAGATGCGCCGACCGAAGCCCTTTACCACAGCCTTCGACCAGTTCGTAGCCGGTTTCCAGACGCACCGCCCAAGACGTAGAGCCGATGGACAAACCATTGCTGGTCCGGAAACGTACCAACCGAAACGTCCTGCATCAGCCTGCAGACATCCCGCAGCCGGTTTCCAGACGCACTGCCCAAGACGTCGAGCCGATGGATGAACCATCGCCAGTCCGCAGACGTACCGACCGAAACGTCCTGCATCAGCCTGCGGACATCCTGCAGCCGGTCCATCGACGAGCCGAACAAGTCGCCAAGCAGCCTGCCCCGTCGCAGCCGGTCCACCATCGTGCCGAACAAGTCGATGTACCTACCGACCCGGTTCCTTTTGAGCGGAGACCCTCTTCTTCCAGCGCCAGGTCGTCCCAAGCCTCGGATCGTCGCAGCCACTCCTCCTCATCCCGTGATGAGATGGATGACCTTCGCCGTACGTTTCGCCGCCGCCCGGTACCAGAAACCTGGGTCCAGCAGCAGCAGCAGTAAGTCTACCACCCTCAGTCACAAGGACAAGTCCGCAAAGAAAAGTGACAAGAAAAAGAAGTCCTCCTTGTCCTCGAAGTCCATCTCGACGACCTCGTCGAACAAGCCACCGATGGAGCGCAGTCCTGACTACGACAAAAAGAAATGTAGTTACTGCAAGAAGGAAGGTCACCTGCAGCCCGACTGGCACAAGTACAAACGTGACTATCCCGGCAAGAAGCGTCCAGCCGCAGCCAGCCACTTCACCTCTGTTATCGACAAGCGACAGAGTTTCGCCGAAGTCTCCATTGACGGACACAAAAGAATAGTACTGATGGACAGCGGTTCCACCACGTCCATCATAAGTCGTAACACGCTCATCGCACTTCAAGGACCCAGCGTGACAGTGCAGACGTTCCCTGGTTACCAAGCCACAACCCTCCACGGTGTCACCATCATCCGCGAGCGGGCCACGATCCTGTGTCTTCTAGAAGGTCATCAAGTTACCGTCGAAGCGCTGATAATGGATCACCACGACATACTACTAGTAGGATGCGACTTCTTAAGGACGCACAAGATCATCCTGAGTTTCAGCAAAGCTGAATGGTTCTTCGATGGCCAGCCCACTCGATACCCGTTCCTGGTTCCCAGCACGCCCGTAAGCCACGCCCACGCCGTACTCAAGGTCGAGCCAATAAGAGAGGAGATTCACGAGCCGACGCTCGAGGAAGCTACCACGCCCACGAAAGAACTCCGCGCAGTCGAAACAGACGTTCTCGAGGATCACGCCTCTCACCTCGCTCTCTCCAATCCGACAACGACGCTCATTCCAGTTCAACAGAGGACCATCGACAAGATCCTGATTGAATACAACGACGTGTTCTGCGACACAATTGGTTACACCGACATCATAGTACATCGCACAGAGCTAACTACGGACAAAGTCATCGGCGTCCTGCCATATTGTTACGCCCCCGCGAAAAAAGCCATCATCGAGTCCGAAGTCAACGAGATGCAAGCAGCTGGAGTAATTGAACCGAGTAATAGCCCTTGGTCTTCCCCCGTGGTCTTGGTTCATAAGAAGGATTCTGGATGGAGGTTCTGCGTAGATTGCCGCAATTTGAACGCCATTACCAAACGCAACTCCTATCCACTGCCCCGCATCGATAGCCTTCTGGACGCAGTTCGTGAAGCCCAGTTCTTTACCTTGGTGGATCTACGCAGCGGATTTTGGCAGATAAGCATGGCGAAAAAGACAAACCCAAGACGGCGTTTACCACTCACCTGGGAACTTATCAGTTTCGTTGCATGCCTTTAGGCCTTATAAACGCCTCATCCACCTTCCAGCGTCCGATGGATAAAGTTCTAGGCGGACTTAAGTGGAATGACTGCTTCAGGTGCATGAGCGACAGCCTCATAGCCAACAGGGACTTCCTGAAGCACCTCTAAGTCTTCCGCGACTTCTGCAATCGTTTACGACGTGCGAAGTTACCAGCGAAGCCGGAGAAATGCTACTTCGGGAGAAGGGAGCTCGAATTCCTCGGCCACCTTATCTCACCTGAGGGACTGCAGACTTCGCCCGGTAAAATCAAAGTCATCCGTCACTATCCACGTCCTATGGACCTTACCGGGATTCGCCGATTCCTCGGCATGATAAATTGGTACCGGGACATCATCCCCGAAGTCGCCGAAAGGTCCGAACCTCTTGTCGCTGTGACGAGAAAAGATGTCAACTGGAATTGGGGACCTTCACAAGAGACAGCTTTCACTTACCTGAAGGAGAGCCTGGTTAACTCGCCTCTCTTGATTCGCCCCGACTACACCCGCCAGTTTACAGTACAAGTCGACGTCAGTGACATAGGCTTAGGCGCCACCCTCACCCAGAAGGACGCCGATGGACACTACAACATCATCGCCTATGCAAGTCGGAAGCTAAACGCCGCAGAAATAAAATACGCAACGGTCGAATAAGTATGTCTCGCAATTATTTGGGCAATAGAACACTTCCGCCCCTACATCGAGGGAACGACGTTCATCATCGAGAGCGACCATCGTGGTCTTCAATGGCTTAAAATCATCCAGAAACCAACTGGTCGCCTGATGCGATGGGCCTTGCATCTTCAGGAGTTTGACTTCACCATCGTCTACCGCCCAGGGAAGGACAACGCAGCCGCCGATGCCCCCACCCGATGCTAACAGACCGACATCACTGAGGCTACCGCTGAAGCTGACGACGCCAAACTCCTGGACACACTCACGCTTAACGACTTTTGCCACGCGCAGAGCCAGGATACTGTAATAGCAGACATCGTAGCAAGTCTAAACGACGGACAACAAGTGCAGGATTACCTCATCCAGAACGAAGTCTTGTACAACAACCTCCAGAGAGATATCGACAACGAAAGCGGAAAAAGCTTCAAGATCGTCGTACCCAAGTCTCTCACCGAGACCATCATCTGACTGCATCATGACCACGCCCTTGCAGGACATCAAGGAGCTCTGAGGACCCTACGTCGAATACAAGAGCGTTTTACCTGGTCCGGCGCTATACGGGACGTCCGCGATTACACCCGTTCGTGCTAACTTTGTCAGAAGTATAAACACGAACACACATTACCAAAGGGACACCTTCAGCCAAGACCGTATGTGTATAGCTTAATGTTACATAACTATAGTGAAGTCAAATTCATAAAAATTTCGTTAACCCAAGCATCGGTTCAACGGCACAATACTTTACTGTGCAATGCGGCGGTCGTCGCTGGATTACCCCTTGTCAGGTACGTAAACACGACTTGTTCCCGGCTCTCTTAAGGTCCGTTTACACGGGGACATTTTTCTGATGCCATAATTTCCTTGTGCGGTGTACATGAGGAAATTTTTCTTGCGTGCTTCAACCAATCACAGTGGGGGTTATATCTCCTCCAATAGGAATGATCTATAACATTTCCCAAAATGGACGACTTATTAATTGCAAAAGCGAGCTGATCAATGATTTTATGCACAACAACTTCGGCCCTCAACAAAAAGCCTAGGCCAAAAAAAACATTTATGGGTGCAAAACAATTAATTTCTAATATCCCAAAGTACTGGTTTACCGTGAAAAAGCTCCATAATGTGCAATGTGTCTTTGTAAAACCATCGATCGCTCAGTAACTTGGCCGCCATGTTATTTTCGCTTTGGGCGACGCCCACAATTGCAACGTCACAGGCAAGTTCAAGCTGATTGGTGGAAAATAAAACACGTTCGATTTTTCTGCACGGCTTGTTCAATGCTTGCGCCACAGTTGTAGGCAAGAATTATTGGACAATTTAGCGGTTTACACGAGGATATATTTCTGGAAGCAAGAAAACTTTTCTGGCTGGCAAGAAAAATATCCCCGTGTAAACGGACCTTTAGTCAAAATAGCTCCAAGAATAGCTAGGTTTTGTAGGGCTTCCTCCTACATAAGGCGGCCTAGAACTGATAGGCTGCTCTGCACTTCTTCGATGTACGGCGGTGACCAGTGATATGTGGACGACTCAAAAGGGCTCCCTCGGCGACCTAGATGGCTGGCTGAAAGATGCTCCTGATGGCGGTGTTGATGGAAAGCTTATACAAGGACGCCAAGGTTCTGCAGGACCTAAGTTGCAACACCCAGGGAGATAGGCTTCAATTTCTTTGTTCACTTCTTGGGTTCTTACAGATGAAGCTTTATGCACCTCTGCTAGAAAGTGCGACAGCCTCAGCTCTTGATGCAGGAGACCATGGCCACCTAAAACTTGTCCGGGGATGACTGGACACTGGGAGAGTCTTGACTGTCCTGCTCGTGACCTAAACTATAGTCGCGGTTCAGTGGAGTACGGACGCTGACCGATAATAGAGAGATAAAGGTACACGTAACGTGTACGTGTGTGACGTCATTTTTGACGTCATAGCAAGCCGCGCCAATCGTCGCGTACGTTGTGTGAACCGTGCTAAAGTCCCACGGTGCACGCAGAACGTGATTGGCAAAGCATCATGGGTAGCCACGCCCCGACCAGCGCATCGAACATACAAATCCGAGATTCGCCGAAACGTAAATATAATGTTTTAACTGCCTTCTCTAGTTTGAAATAAATAGCGATAATTATTCTATTGGTTTCGAACCCAATAACATGCATTCTTTTGCATAATTAACTTCGTTGAAGCGATCAAAATCAATCACGTACTGTGTCAACGTGTAATCGCTTGCATACACGTTGAACACGCTGTGTTTTTCCGTGAAGAGGCGAACGACTGACGTCACGGACACGTCACACACGGGCTACGTTGGCTACGTGTGCGTCTCACGTTCCACGCGAAGCGGGCGGCGTCACGCTGACGTCACTCGCTCCTTACGACGTCACACGCGTTCACGTTCCGTGAACCTTTATCTCTCTAATGACCAACCCTAAATTGTGGTTTATATCGTTCTTTATTGATTTGGAGTAGAGTTCTGGAAGAGACCTAACGACCTGAAAACGGAGCTTGGAAGGCTGCTGCCTGTCTGATTTAACATGATATTTATACCTGAAAATACAATAAGTAGGTGGGGCCTAACGGATGAAGTGAGACACTCAATGGAATGTCGTTTTGGTCTTTAGGTCTTCGTGCAATATGGCACAATGAAAATTTGTTTTTTGACAGCGCCATCAATCGGACAATTGACAGAAACAGTACAGTGTGAACCGATACAATACCCTCTCGTGGGTAACATGAGACAACAGTACATGTAACAGCATAGTGATGTCACTACCGTGCCAAGATGGCTAGGCTTGTTTACAAAGTTGCTTCACCGCGTGGCGGCGGTGCTGCGGTGGAAAACAATGCAATGAACGTGTTCATAATATTTGGGATGCGAGTGCCAATCTATATGCGAAACGAACATCAAAAATATCGTCTACAATGTCTTGTTTCATCGCTGGCATTTGAACATTAAAAGAGGTATAAAACTATCTTTATGTTTGTCTCTTTTATCGGAGATCAACTATGAGGCTTATAGGCCTGTGTGTTGGGAAAACTCAGTTTCAAATCATGTCCAAGCTATACAATACAAACATTAATTAATGCGATTAATTAGGTTCAAGACATATGATGAGGCGCTGATAACACTGTTCAACAGGTAAAAAGCTTTGGGCATAAAATTAGCTAATCTTATTTAATTTTGAAGTGCTAAAAATGAAAATGACAATGAAAAATGTTTATTGGCTCTAGTTTCCATGATATATGCACCTATCTAACGACGTAAGCCATTCAAAATTATGATTCATCTTCAGCTGCATATTGCACAGTTGTACTTGTGACCAATAGAAAATTGCACATCTACTGAGATGATGCAATATTAGCCTTTAATTGCATCCCTTCACTGCATAAAAGCAGCATTATCTGTAGCGGATTTTAGTTCGACAGCATCTTTACATTTCGTTTTATGCTGATGTACTCAGTAATGCCTCGAACTTGTGTGAATAAAGCAGATAATTTCTGTTATATC
>WWPM01023695.1:0-18194 GCA_023279145.1 Glomeris maerens
ATAGGGTAATGACGTCACTTCATTGTCTACATATACTTCAATTACGAATATTCATTTATATTATGTATACAAATGTAAGACAAGAAGAAGACACTGCCATATGTGAGAAACTAGAAGAGGAAAAACAAGAAACCAAAACCAAAAAGCTTTTTTTTGGCACAAGAACACAACAAAAAACTTTGGATGCGAATATGTAATTTCAGTGTTTCTTTCTTTCATTTCTTCTGGGAGGATTCTTATGTATAGTAATAGGTTGGTGATGCACCGACAGGGGGCACTTTAGTCGAGTCGCTTCGTTGGTTCGGTTCCAGCCTAATAACAATAATAACGAGTTGCGCAATGATAACAATGATCAGAGTCGAGTGTGAGTCGGTCGGTCGGTGGGAGGAGCCGCAAACGAAGCCAAGATGGCGGCCGAAAATGAAGGGGCCGCCGCAAAATGACACGGTTTGCGGGAGACTGGACACGCCCACCCAGACCAGATTCGTGAGAAAAAGCCGGCACAGGAATGCCGAGGGGCGTGACTTCGCCGTTTGCTGACCGCAACCGCCACTGGCCACTCAAAAACTATACCCTCAAAACAGGAATCAACCGACGAGGACACGCCCACAGAACCCGCTCATCCGAACAACTATACATGAGTTGGGCAGGGGTGGTGGTGTCCCAAAAACTCTCATCTTGAACAATAGACAATTCAATCATTGACCTTGGACCTCGTGCCAAAGTCAAACGTTTGGCCTTGAACAGTCCCCATCAAGGTCAAACGGGTTGCAACTCCAGACTAAAGCCGAGAAAAATAATGTAAACGCAAGGAAAAAATTGCAAGAAAGACACTGACCTTGCAGAAGGTGCGTGTTCCATGCACGGCCTCATTAGCAGGAAGTTAAATAAAACACCTGTCTTGCATGTACGGTATCCGACAGAAGCGCCGTTGTTGCCATATTTCCGGTGAACTACATGTGCGCTGAGAGCATTCGAAAAGTATCGATTTTTTTTATAACTTTGCATCGATTAAGTGTATGGATGTATCGGTACATATCGGCCACATCGCTTGAGCGTGTGAACGTATCAGTACGTATCGACAATGTCTTAAATTCGTATCGATTGTGGGCGTCAACGTTGAAGAAAAACGTATCGACTACCCTAACTTTGCATTCAACAATATCTCGATTTTTAGTGTAGACGTATCAGCCTGACATATCGAAACGTATCCATGCAGACTACACACTATATCGATTCTATATTGTGCCTATCGAAGTATCGTCTGCGTCTGAAGCTGTATCGCGACCGTGTCAACTCAGTTCGTCTAATAAGGCTGTATCGAAACGTTTCGACAGCGGCTATGGCCGTATCGACACTCATATCGATATCGCAATGTATCAAATCAGATGTTAAGCAGTATCTCAATACTTTAATAACTCTTAAATTACTCAATGTCTTTAAATTTACAAATAAAAAGCAATTACTTTTATTACGCACAAAACGAAAATTCGCTTCTACTACGTAATTCTCGAATCACACACACGCAAACACATACACGACATATTTTCAAGAGATTTAGGAAATAACAAACTATAGGCAAAAACTTTATACCTTCCTAAGAATTCTGAGAGAATTGTACTGTGACGAAGCATTATTGCGATAGGTACATATTACTATATTTATACGAAGTCCAAGAGCGATGAGTAAAGGACAAGTGAAGAGAGATTTGAACACACTTTCAATTATGAATCTATTATAGTTAATATAGTAGTAGTAAGTAACATTAATAATAATAACAATACCATTGCTATAATCACAGCCACAAATAAATAGCTTGGTGTAAACCTGCCACGTACGCGGATTTCTCCTCCTGCATGGCGTTGGAAATGTTAAGAGATTTTTCGAAAAAGACAATTGCCTCTTAATCATACGATTCCAGCAAACCAAGCGAGAAACTCTCGTCTTCCGGGGGACGAACCTATCATACCGTGCGAGAACCAAACCATGGTCATCGTCCTCGTCCGTCTCCTCGCATCGGATCATACGGCATTGGCCTTTTGCGACGGCATCGCTTCGCTGCAATTCCACGGTGGTTCCCGAGGAGGAGGACATGTACCGACTCGTGCCATTTGTACGGTGCCCTTGCAAGAATAAGAAGCAGTGATCTATTGAATAAATCTCAGTAGACACATTTGGGCTCTCAAAAGTGAACTGACACTAAATATTTTGCACAACCAAATAGGCTGAAAATCTTGTGTAACATTTGCAAGCTTTTATCTAAGCATTACCTAATTTTGTGGATTTATTTCCATCACACAACTCATCATTTTTATAATTTATGAAGTTACTTTAAATCAGCATAAACTCTGCCAGCGCGGAAGGAGTTACAAAGCAGTGTCAGTTTACCTTTCAAAGTAACCAGTAACCTGCTGGACTCTAAGGAGAAATGATAGGAAAAGAGAGTTGTAGCTGGGATAGTTATAAAACAAAGTTAAGGTTTCATTAAAGATTACATCTATAGTAGAGGAGAGTAAAGATAATATTGTATTCCAGATCTAGTCAAACCATCTAAGTAAATTTATAAACTCATTAATTTAGCTTATATAATTATGCGACATTGACTTGCGGATCGAAATTACGCTAAAGTTGTGATTATTGTAACCTAATCTTTCAATAGAAGTGGGAATAGAGAATATAATTAAGAAACCGACAACCCCTTTCTTACCACCAGCTTCTTCTTGAATCCCGGCTCCTGGCGGAAATACACCAGGGAATCTTTGGGGAATCGCAGGTCGATGTGGCCCGCGAGCCTCTGCTTCGTCTTACGACACTCCAACCACAAACCTACTACGTCGCCGTCCACCGACAGCTCCACCAGAGTCCAGTTGGCGTGCCGCGGCAGCGGGAAGATCTTCTCGTGCAGCCGGTTGTCCTCGCGCACGCGGTAGAAGAGCATCAGGTGGCCCTGCTTGAGGTTGGACGTGAGCCGGAGCCACGGTGACAGCTTACCCGGCGAGTTGACCGCTAACAGCGTAGCTACCGTCTTGCGGTGTTGGCGGTACGCGAACCGCGCAACCAAACTGCCAGACTTCTGCGCTGCGTGCAGAAGCCGCGTTGCTGGTGTTGGCGGTAGCTGGACATGGTCGAACGCAGCGTGCAGTTTCCAGGCCAGCAACCCTTCCAGAGGCCTAGGTCCATGGGATAGACCAACCCCGCGCAGACCAGTGCTTACGTTTAGGGCACCAAGCAGATCTACATCATCTTCGGTGCAGTTTGAAGAGTTGCTGTTCGTGAAGCCTGCGATCGGAGTCAGAGGTTATTATGTGGCAGGTTGTGACCGTCAAATAACTACATTATGGGAAATTGTCAATCTTTTCAACCAATTTGTTGGAATGGAAATTATAACTCCTATAAAAGCTGAATAGTATATAATTTGATTTTTAAGCACGTAAAACAATGAATCATTTCAAAAATCTGCTGAAAATTGAAAGTGTCCTAACTGTCTATGAACTTACTTATTATGTCAAATTGTGAAACCAAAACAAAATGAATAAATTCCGCGTAAATAAATTTATCAAATGTGCAAGCAGTTTATTCTTCCAGGCAATTTTTAAATATTCCATTTTAAAAATCTGCAAAAGCAACAATACGCATTTGTATTGTACATATATAAATGCATAATCCCAGGTTATATGTAGTGAATGTATACATATGTATGGTACACAAAGAACAATATTTAAATATCACTATCACCTGTGCTTTGACCCAAATTCCGGTATGAATTTGAAAACCATCCTCCGAAGCACACAAAGAATTGACATAAGAGCACCAGCCACGGAAACAACATCTTTTTTAAATGGACAATGTAACAGCTCGCCTGCAGATTACCGAGATGGAAGCTGTGGAAAGTGAGAGAGAGAGAGAAAAACCGAGTAAAAATGGAGGATTTAGGCCTAAAAGCTTCTTCGTTCTCTTTTTATACATAAACTACGTAATCAATATCAAAATGTAACATACTTTCGAATGTAGACTGCGGACGGTTCGTGGAAGCAGCTTTTTCTATTATTATAAAGATGGTCACGGATCTTCCATTGTTGATGTACAATTGATGGCGATGAAAACCATCACCAAAACCGCTGTCCGAAAACGAACAGTACGGATCGGAACCGCCAGACGGCGCGGCGCCCATACACACACCAGTTGTCTATAGTGGCACCATCTATCGGCGTTATACCGACTTTCGCAATAATAACTTTTTTAATCTTTTTTTCAATTTGTTTTTTTTAAACCTCTTACTATTGTTTTTCAAATCAGTTTGACAGCATATTCGCAACACTATGCAGAAAAGAGTTAATAAGATTTTTGGTCTTTTCAGATATTTAGTAATTTTGAGCTTATTATTTAAGTTTTTGGAAATTTTGACGTCAATTAATCTCTAGAGAATCCAGGACTTTTCACAATTTCTCAGGAATTTTAGGATATCTTCAGCCATATGTCTTATAAAATTAAGATTAAATAAAATAATCAGAAAAGTGCGGAATAATCGTGGCCTGGGTCTGCACATAAAAATTGAATTACAGAAATCTGTAACTCAGAAACTTCGTTTTGAAATTTTGTGGAATTTTGAAATTGTATATAAATATATCCGATTGATCAGTTTCCAATAAATGCATACATGAATAAAATCACTGTCATATTACGGCCATATACATGTACACGTGCAATTTAATTCATTTCCACATCTTCATAACTGTCAAGAGCAATAAACAAATTCATTTATACTCCTTGTAATTATAAATAAAAGTATAACCCGAAAAGGTTAGGTTCATTTGTGCTAGCGTAAATTTTGGTGCAATATATGTGAGATCAAATGATATATGCCCTTCTCTAAGCATTTGCAAAGTTATATGGAGCCAATATCAGCGAGAGAATATGTTTTCAAATTTGCAGCTAGGATCTCGGTTGTAGTCGATTCCCACGCGTGAAACTGCACTTCGGTTTCTTGGTCGACGAGGTGAAAGCCGTTATCGGAAAAACGACCTTTTACTCCCGAAGCCTCCAACCACACGAAAGCGGCAACCGAGTCCGTGGTGACTGTCAACCGGAAAGTCGAGACGGCTCCCGTAACGTTGGCCGCCACTGCTACGTTTGATATCTGAAATTGTGTGAAAACAACTATAATAGTCTTATACCAGATTCAGGCCGTCAGGTGCAAAATTCCCTCTAACAAACATAATTGTACAGCATATTCACTCGTTTCCATTTCATTTCTCTTTGTTGTCAATAATTACCTATAGCACTCGTTTAAATAAATTCCTTGATCATAGGGAAACATTGTGCAGGGTGTCCGTAAAGTCTGGACATGTGCGCAAAAATACATTTGTAAGAAATGAAATTTATCAACGTTTTATTCAACTGTAATTTATTAAATAACGTCTTCAATATGATTGTGACGCAAAGGTTAATACGCTTTCTTTCTACATTTTTATTGGATACACCTCATTTAGCAAACCTAGAAAACGTCAAGTGGGCTAAGGTGGAGAGAAGAAATTCTAGCTAAGGAGATTTCATAAATGTACAGACTTTAGGGTCACCTTGTAGATATACAATTTGCGTCTCAAGTTTCATCCCTGTCACAAGTTATGTGCTTCCACGGTACTTGAAATAACCCACCGTGATCGTTGGCTTCCGCAACCCAGTCGCGGCAAACAGATCCACGGGAAAGACCGCATTGCTCGGACTTAACCGCGAACCGTCCGACGAGCGCAGATGAACTTGGATGAATCCCTCAGCTGGCGAAGACCCTGCGGATTGAAACAGATCCGAGATGGAAGCTTGGTATATTCTGGAAGCCTGAGACGGAAGCTGAAAATAGCGAAAACAGCTGTTGTCTTGTTATCTGTCAAGTGGTTCGAATGCTAGTAAAATTAGTACGAACCAGATCAAAAGGCAGTTGAAGATTGTAGGCCGAGCCGAGAGAGTCCCACTTGTAGACGTCCACGTTGAGCGTGACGTTGTTCATGTCCTGCAGGAAATCGCTAACGCCGTACACGGTCAGCATGTCGTTCTCCACGAACGGCGATGCCAAAGCTGGCGCGAAGAAGTTCTTCACGTAGTAATGCAACATCTTCCACTTTCCACCGAATTCTGGCCGAGCAAATCCACCAATCATTCCACAGTAGTTAATTTCCCATCTCCCCACAATTTCACAATAATCCCTTAACCCTTAGATTACTATCATATGTGTTTCACAGTCACAGACCATTTCAATTTGCAATTTTCTCATCTAAGAATGTCCTAAAAGTTTAAACTGAATAGAAATATACCTACTCCTGAGTTTCTACATGTAAATGGCAAATAGATTATGTTCCAGTTTCATGTGGAGAGAAACCTCTTAGTTGTTGTGCAGTTTTTGGATGAACAAAATATACAACATACCGGTTTGTATATTGTAAATTTCATGAATATATTAAAGAGTGTGTGAATGACACGGTAATCTAATGGTTAAATTGAATCCCAGTTGCATCATGTAAGTATTTTGATAGTGACCTAAGGAAGCCCAAGTAGGAGCTTGCCAAATATCGGCCAACTGCCAGTAAAGGGCCCCCATCGTGTTCCCTTCGTCCCCAACAAATTCCGTACGTCCACGGCGGTAGTGCTCGGTTTCAGTCCGAATGCCAACAGCTTGGTAAATCTACGGCAAGATATTCGCTTTTTAGAATCACATTATATTATACACTATAGAGAGGGGAAAAAATCAGAATGTACCTGAGATAAATAAATGAGTCCTTTGAATTGATCCGCCGAGGTGCAGTTGTCCGGGCAGCCATTCGGCAGTGGCAAATGTTTCTGCACGCCCATTAGGATCTCGGAGTTGCCTAAAACCCAAAACAAACTTCATAGATCAAATACTTAACCAGCTTCAGTGCAAGTGTCTTTTTTTTGTGATTTCCTCTGACGATAGTTTCAAGTTGATAAATTGCAAGATTACTTACCTACACTGAATTTTAACCACTTTAACCCCCATATAACCTATTGGTTGGATTCCTCAACTAGATAATGTTACCTAAATTTTCACGTTTAGAACATTCACCTGCCGCATGATGTTGCCTGTGACCGGAAAACTCCGAATAGTAGTTCCAGTCCTCCGCGATGGACACGCTCACGACCGATTCGAAAGACGGCCAAGCTTGGAAACCATACTCGGACGCGAACCTTGGCCGCTGAAAGGTCCTCTGGTCCCACATGTCGCTCACGTAGTTGTAATAGTGGACTGATGAGACGGCGATACAAAAATAAGAAGCAACACATTTTAAGAGATGTTGCACGCGGATGCGCGCTGTTTTACTTCTTACTGTCTCCGTATCTCGTGTCCGATGGGTTCTCGGACACGTATCCTTCGGCCACCGCTTGGTCACCGTTGGAAGGACTGGACGACAGGTAAACCCTCGACTTGTCCCACAGAGTTACGATCGACATTATCGTTTCGACGTACAACTTCAAGTAATCTCCTTTGTAGAGCTCAAAATTTTGATTCGTAAGGTACCTACGTACGACAAACAAGCAGAGACGAACGCAGAACGCCTAGTATATAACCCCTTCATATTCTTATTGAGCCAGACAATTTTCCGGGAATTTGCCATACCAATTCTGAACGAGAGCCGCTTCGTTCTCGTTGTTACCGGCCCAGACCGCAACTGACGCATGATGCTGCAGCCGTTGAATCTGCGGACGGAAACGTTGCGCGTCAGTCCTCGTATCGTACGATATAAATAAAAAAAGATAAAGAAGAGGTCCCTGTATAACCTGTTGTGATACTTCTGTGGTGACCGAGGTTATGAAGTGATCCGTGACCGGGTACATGGCGCACGCGAACATCATATCCTGCCAGATCAATATGCCGAGTTCGTCGGCGATGTCGTAGAAGTCATCGGTCTCGTATTGGCCTCCGCCCCAAACGCGAAGCATGTTCATGCTGGCGTCTTTTGTGGACTGAAGAAGGTTTCTCGTGTAATCGTACGTGACACGTTCGGGAAAGCTGTCGACCGGGATCCAGTTGGAGCCCTTCATGAAGATGGATACATCGTTGACCTTGAAGAAGAAAGTCAGACCTGAAATCCAGAAAAAAAAAACCTTGTGCTGTCAACACTATTTTTTAAAAGCAAGCAACTTGAAAAATTACTTACGAGACAAACTTTGTAACGGGGCTGAGTAGCAATAATTACATACAGTATTTATTTATTGTAACCTCTTTCAATGCTTCCAGGGATGGTATAAACAGCAATAATAATTAACAGCTAGTATGTACAGCCCACGGAATTTACAACTGGCTTCTGTAGGCTTACGTTTGACTTTTGCCCCAGTCAGTCTCAAACAGCTGTTGTCTTTTCCCTTTTTCAACAACCAACCATGTCACATGTCTGCTTGGGTTTTGTGTAAACTATGACAGTATACAGGGTGGAAGTAAAGTCCTTTGCACCCCTGTAACTTTTATATTTTCACATATATCAATAAGCTGAGTATGCAGTGATACTAAGTCATGGGTGCTCTATCCACTGGTGCAAAAATATTTGACCTTTGCAGCTTCCTTCAAGGTCATCCGAAACCTAACTTTTGAAATACAATAGCTGGAGCAAAAGTTCAAATTAGTACGTTGAAAAGGACGTTCAAATTAGTACGTTGAAAAGGACGTTCACATTAGTACGTTGAAAAGGACGTTCAAATTAGTACAACACAGCAACTTTTAAGTGAAACGGAGCAGAGGAGAAGCAGCAATAAATTTATAAGTTTTGGCAATTTCACGTGAGTTGTGGATTGCAGGGAAGATGACTGACAGGAACAACCGTTGTCACTTTCCCTTCAGTACGCGCCTGGTGTGCAATTACCACGGTTGCGCCCGTCGGTCATCTTCTTTGCAATACACGTCGCGTGTGAAATTGCCAGAACTAATAAATTTATTGCCGCTTCTCTTCTGCTCCGATTCACTTAAAAGTTGCTGTGTTGTACTAATTTCAATGTCCTCTTCATCATACTAATTTGAAATTTTGCTCTAGCTATTGTATTTCAAAAGTTAGGTTTCGGATGACCTTGAAGGAAGCTGCAAAGGTCAAATATTTTTGCACCAGTGGATAGAGCACCCATGACTTAGTATCACTGCATACTCAGCTTATTGATATGTGAAAATATAAAAGTTATGGGGGTGCAAAGGACTTTACTTCCACCCTGTATATGCGAGCGGCTTCACAATTTCACACATTTCTCTTCAAAACAATAGCTGTTTCACTTCAGCAGTCAATTAATTGTTACACTTGCAATTCTTACCGATCTTGTCGGGAATCAGATTCTGTACGAGTTCGATGGTTCTGAATCCAAATCTGATGCTCTTTGTTGATGATTCCACGGCATCGGAACTGATGAAAGTGCCTTTCAGGTCGTACAAGGTTTGTTCGCCGTATCCGTTGGGCCACCAAAGTTCCACTGCCATATCCTGAAAAGAAATGTAAAATCGGCGGATTAAACAATACATTAAATCCAGATATATTGCTTGTTTGCAGCTTTACATCACGATCACGCTTTTCACCTCGGTATCCGTGATGAACTCCTGAGAAGCGTAACCATCAGCACCCGGTGTTAAATCGGCGGGGAACTGTTTTTGGATAGTTCCGAGTTGAAGTTGAAACGTGCCTTGAACGCTGTCAGTTCCTCCGACAAACGCGACAACAGTCACGTTCAATGCCCAAGGTGCAACTTCATTACCTTCGTAAATGAAATAATATTGGTTAAATTTAACTGATACATTGAAACCTCATAACAATGTACACCTTTGCTTGCCGAAACCAAGAGGTCTTGCACGATGGCGGAATCGAACGCGACAATACGAGCTGGTTTCCTACAAATAAAATAATCAAATTTATTATATTTATACTGCAACTATACAGCACAAGGCCTCTAGTGATACAATATTTCACATAGCATGATTTGTGCAAATTAATCATAACTGTAGTTAAATGTAGATAAGGAAATGATAAGGTTTTTTGGAAAAAAAAAATAAAAATACATAGTTAGGTACATATTTTCAATTAGAAAGTTGTATGTATATATGATCGTTATTTTTCACATATTATTCGATAGCATGGGTAGTATTACCAGACTCCAACCGAAGGGAAAGCGGGTCCCCAATCCCAACTGAACGTGCTTTGAATCTTGCGGATGAAATTCGGGTGGCACTCGCCGTTTTGCACGGATGCTGTGCAATCCGGAGGCACAACGTAACCCTGTTCAGAGACGTGATCTTGACTCTCGTGTAACGCATAAGTTACGGGCGACTCGAACCGTATCTTCACATTGTTCGTGCCTTCCTGAGAAAGAGTCGACAACAGCATTTGTTATTTCCTATGAAGTATGTACAACTACAGCCTCGAGAAAATCATTGGAAGTGTGTTTTTTTCAAAAAACTTATATAGCCAACACGATCCCGATCGCAAATCTCTCGATCTGGGTCTAGGATGCTTACAACCCGTGGTTAAAAGTTTGGAATAAACGATATTATGAGTGTAAGAGGCGCATATAAAACCAAAATGCAAAATGCCAGGGTGGAACAATGACAAAAAAATGTATACTGGGTCAACAGTGATTTCGGCAAAAGTTGGCAGAGTACAGTTCATAAAAAGGAAAGTTGGAACCAGTTATGCAAATAAGTAACCGGATGGGCAAAGGTATTGGCAACTTTAAGTGCGAGATAATCTTAGTATGTAATTAGCTAACAAGGGGGGGGGTACTAGCAATTTAATGGAATAAAATGTAGTAATAACAAGAGCCATTTTGTGAAAAGTAGCTACCATAGTAGTTGTTATCTGTATTTTGTTCATGGCACCTTGAAACCTTTATCAAACATTTTGGCACTCTATCTTACTCGAACAACAGCCTTGATGTCAAACATGTACCGGACGAACATGTTATCTGACTTGCCAACTTCGACATCGTTCACGAACACGGTGCTCACTGTATCCAAGCCATCAAATTGCAGATAGATTTTCTTCTTTGATACGACATCAGTCGTAACTGCGCAACAAATATTTGTATTTTTGTTTTCTCAGAACAGTCAATTATTATCGATTCTGAAATGAAATTGCCTGCAAAGTCTTTGGAGTACTGCCAAGTGTCATAAGCCACCCATCGGGTCTCAACATCGTTGAATCGGAAATAAGGGTCACCGATCACACCGGCCTTCTGCAGATCCGTATAGATTCCACCTGGAACTTTGACCGGGATCTGGATGGCTGTGATCGCAATCCATATAGTACAGTTCAATACAACATTAATCCTATATAATGTCAGGCTGTCAAATGACAATATCATTCAGCCATATTTGACTCATTGCCATTGTAATCAATACCAATTTAAGGCAACTATTTGCGACTGAAAGCCATAAACACAAGAACAATCTTATTAAATATGATTGAAGTACATTTGCAAAAAATACATTCACAACCAAAAGTTTCCAATTATTTCCAATAGAAATTTCATTGCGTAGAGCTTTGGTATTTGTGACAAATAACACTGATCATTCATTATTTTTCATTCTTCACGCCAATCGTAAAGTTACTTTGCCTTTTTATTAAATTCTTAAATACATTTGACAATCAGCAATAAATTCACACGAATAGGATTAAAATCAACGACTATTCTCACATCCATTTGAATTCACGGCTGTCCATCCAGCATCCAACGGCACGGTCACAACTTGCGCATAGCCCAAACCAAGACCCAAACACGGGAACACGACAAATATCAGCTTCAAACAGAAACTCATTTTTTTGAAATATCCTTCTGCGCAAAGTACACGTTGCCAACTTTGGAGCAGACTTTGGCAACTTAAAAGTAAAACAGACAAACAAAAATATTATAGATGATATAAAACTGACCTTGCAGCCAATTATCTATATAACATTACCTATATTTAATTGTAATCTATCCACTGCCAATAGTGTCACTAAATTGGGTGATATCTACCGTGGCAACTGAAATGTATCAGCAGGAGATCCAAGATTAAAACTGAACACTGACAATGGCAAAAAGAGAAATAGGAAGCAATGCAGTCAAATGAATTTAATGTACTTCCAAAACAGCCAATAAAAACTTCAAACTGTTGTGATGTCACCCACTTCCTTGTTCCTAGTTCACTGCACTGGGATTTAACACGTCCAATATTGACGGCCAGGCTATTGAAAATTCACCGAGCTATGAAGCAGGTATTAATTCCCCATACTGCTGCGAAAACTCAGTAACTTTCTTCAGTTACATGCTTATTCTGTGTGGACCGTATAATACCCGTGCTACATTTTTGAACTTGCAAACGTCTTCAAGACGTGAACTGAACTAACACTTCTACATATTATATTCTTTTGAAGATGCAACAAGGTCAAACGAATTAGTTTCAGTTTGTTGAAGTTGAACATCGATATGCTCCACTGTTTCTTATTTCAATTTGGTGCACTTTGGAATCGAACGAATTAACCCATTTGTGTTCCGCATATAATAATGTTTAATTATTTTGTAAACTATAAACTTTCTTTTTGGTTTGGCAAGTTCAATGGCAACAAATAAAAACGCGCTACTATTGATCTTTCAAGTGACAATACGTAAGGCAAAACGTTAGCAAGCACAATTCAAGAGTTTTTCGAAGCTGCACGTCGTAAATCCAGATAACCAATTTCAATAATCTTGGAAAGTAATCCGGCAATGTCTTATTTGCAACTAATTAAAACAAAACACTGCACGTGTTTCAGTCTTATTTGGCAAGATTTATAATTTTTTTTTGAATACGTTTTTATTGTAAACAGTTATAACAAACCGGTCCGTACATTTTGTTCAATAAAATGCAATAGCTTCTTAGGAATTTTGAAAGCACTTATGAATGAGAAATACAATTTGAACTGAAATAAACCAGTGCAAATAATGTAAACACATCTGATAAAGACTAAAACATGTGTAGGCAACAGATTACTTTCCCAAATTACTCAACATTATCTATTGGCTCTCTCTTCAAGGAGGATGACTATAACCCTGCAACGGTGGCCGCAAATATACGTTTCCGTTCACACCAAGAAGGGATAATAGATCTCCTACAAGCCACCTTAAGTTATTTCTACTAAAACTGAGATTTACTTGCTAGTTCGCAAATATGTCGCCTTCCGGCACGCACACACGCTTTGCGACCGTGCACCGCCAGAAAACGTCGCATCTTTGATTGGACAGGACACCATTCTCGTCAATGTTCAGCTCCGAGTCCCTCCAAAGGCACTGTAACCTGAGAGGGTCACAGCCGGCCGCCACCCTTGCCCATTCCTGGTCTGTGCCAAAGTACCAAAGGGCCCTCACTCCTCCCGCCACAAGATGAGCAGCCACGTCGGCCCGGCACCCGTACACCACACTCACCAGTCCGCGCGGAAGGGCCGAGTCCATGAACACCTACACGATTCAGGTTCACCAAACTGGAACTTAAAACGTGTGCATGGTCACGTCAAGTCACTAGTAAACGACGAACCTTAACGATGTTTTCCGCGTCACTCCTCACAGGCGAGCTGATGAGGATGACCGCGTTACCGGCGGTCACTGCGATGGCCACCATCTTGACAAGAGCCGTGATGGACAGCGCTTCCGGACAAGCGATAGCCACTACGCCGATCGGACTGCTCGTCTGGAGCACGGTGGTAGCAGACGCGGCAGCCGAAGGTTCCTGTACGGGAAATTGCCCTTTTATTCCCCAGGCAAAGTAAAGTTCATCGTATATATACCCTCACTAGAGGATGGACAATTAACAAACCTCGTACAGTTTAGAGCATCCGTCAAGTTCAATTACCTGCATGACTCCAGAGAGGTTGCCGGTCTGCACGGCCAGCGCTTTTACAGCGTTGGCGCAGTACGGCGCGAACAGCATGGCCGTCTCCTCCTCCTGTTTGGAAGCGCACTTCATGAGCTTGACAAAAGACTCGCTTGCTTGCTCCAGCTTGTACGACACATCCAGCAGGCGAAGTGTGCGCCCGTGAGGCGGAAGACTCGACCACCTGAGCGAGAGCATTATCACGTCACGCACCCACAAAGCGAACGCTGACAGCAAGACAACATACTCTCTCTGCGCTTTCTGCGCTGCTCCGATGCTCTTGCACAGGCTGTCCGCGCTACTGTGCGTCTCCCGGCAAGGGTTGACCACTTGGAACCATCGCGCGGCGAATTTCAAGTGCTTGCACAGATCCTACAATAAGAACCGCAGATTATATCCAACCAAAACCAAAAACGAAACAAGCTTCTCTATCTAATTCATTATTGAAACCTATTTCACGACTCGTTGAAATACGCTCTTCCTATAAAGACAGCTTGTAAACACCGCTCCATGCAAAACAACACCCAGTTAAGAAAATTTAGATGCAACAAAGCACAAATTACTAGGGTTTCAGCTCTCAAAAAAAAAGAAAGATGAACACTGTCTCCGTACCGCACCTCGACACCGCCGACGTTTCCGTTCGCGATTGACGGCTGAAGGTCCTGAACCAACTCGGCCACGCCCCAAGGTCCGCAGGACGAGTTGACCAGCACGAAGTCCGCAGCCACGAGCCGAGACGCCTCCATAGCCATGGTCACGTTCTCCGTCCACAGGTGAGCGGCGCAACTCGCGCCAGACGCGTTGGCCACGGACACTGCTTCTTTAACCGTCCTGAACGTGAGCACCTCACCTCTTTTCTCGCGGAACTGAGAACGAAAAACCTCGTAAGAAAACAATAGAGTAGGTAATGGCCGGTTTCGGCACGCACCTGAAGGCAATCCTGGTCACCGTGTTGCAGAGATGAAAGCAGAGTCCTCATCAAGCAATCGCTGTTGTCCACGTAATCAGAGTTAGAGTCAAGACTCTTGCCAGCTCTCAGCTTCTGCAGCCGCAGGATCAGCTTTTCCCTGACGCGCGGGAACGCGGACTCCTGGACGAGGAGTCGGAAGCAGATGCCGACATGAGGTTGCTGCGCAAACAACACAGCAGAATTAGAAGTGCCACTCTAGTACACAGAATCTCTCCTTAACGGTTTCTTGTGACAAAATTTTCGGGTCATGAAACACAATTTGGCATTAACGTCTTCTGTTTCCAAAACCAAAAAGTAATACAAAGTAATATGAAACGCAGGTTACAACAACATGTACGCATTGCCTAGTAAACATTTATTAAACGAGTTTTTGCTTCTTTTTTTGTGGACATGGCGATTTCATTCCAGTTTACAAAATCCCCATTTACCAAATGCTTTTTGCAACCAATTAATTCCGTGAACCGTTATGTGGGGAACTGGTTCAAGTTACCCACCAGGGCTACGGAACCGTCGATCCTGCACATGGCGTTCACGGCTCCCTCCACCGCACTGTCCAGATCCGCCGACTCGAACATAACGACCACCAGTTGCCTGCGGATGGTCACCGACAGATCCGGGGGCCTTGGCGCTATATCGGCCGCCTTCACTTGGACGAGCCTCGCCTTCTACAAAGTTGTCTTTGTTGGGGACAAAATTCTTCCAAAAAAATCTCACTTTTCGCTTAACAGCGCAAACCCGAACCTCGAGCGAGCCGACGAAAACGATGCCATCAACGTTGCCGTCTACGGCCATTCCCCAGATGGGCCATTGGCAGATTGCGACGTGAAGACTCCCGTCCGCGAACCTGTGCAAATTCTATTTTAATTAACACGAGACACAATTTGGAGAAAATTCAGAAAAAAAAGAGTTTTTTTTTTGTAAACGCTAACTAATGTGATGCACATCTACATTTTGCCACCTCTATCAATTAGCCGTTTGAGAATCTGTATTTTATCTAAAATGTTATTTCACCATCTGTCTGGCCTTCACAAGACAACCCACATCCGAACTTCGCTTTATTAATACGCGTCTTTCGAATCTGCATGCTTATAGCCTTATAAATGCAATTCCGTTAATTAATGAAACACGATTTCTCCAAAACCTGAATTAGTTTTATAGAAATAATTTTATCTTCTATGATTGCAATCTCCATATAAATAGATTCACAATACACCTCTTGAATTTAAATAATGTATGATTTTCTTCCTGTCATTCAAGGGGTAACTGCGGCATAAATCAAAATATTTTGTTGTAATATGTGAAAAAGTTGATCAATCACTGTCATAATATATACGTCGTATACATCTTTCCTCGTCACAATACGATTACGTACCCAGCTTCCGTGCACAGCTCCGCAAACAGCAACAGCGCCAGGTTAACGTGGCACTGCACGCCGGCCGAGGCCACAACGGGCTCCAGGCATACGACCGCGGAGTTGCCGGCCGCGAGGATTGGTGCCAGCTTCAGGGTCAGCAGTTCCAACTCGGCCGTAGACGGGAAGCTCACGAGGACCACTCCTAGTAAGATTAATCGTGAACTTCACTGCAAACATAAAACGGACAAACCATCCACGACAGACCTTGCGGGCTCCAGTTGCCTCGGTTCCTACCGTCAAAGAGCAGCTCGGAGTAGCTGCCAAACTTCTGCATGTGTTCTACGGCCTTGGGCAAGGACACATCGCGCACCCTGCGGAAGGCTCGGCCTGTGGACTTACTCTCGAGCACGCTTAGAAGGTGCGAGTTATCCTCCAGCAATTTGATGATGCTTTCGACATTAAAACACAGTTACCGATCAGCTTACCGTGTACGCGACCAAGTTTTGCAGAAGGACCAAAACAAATTGTGGAAACATGGGTTGAAATACATAAATTTACGAGCGAAATGATAATTTTTCTCAGCAGATGGAACAGTAAACTGCCTATCTTTCAAAGTCTGATGAAGAATTTATAGGGATTTGAATAGTTTGTGTATACTTTTATCCGAGTTTTGATCTTAACTTCTCCCTCGAGTTTACAACTTTTATTTTTACATAACACGAGCGCTGTCAAGCAAAAAATACAGTATATTTAATAAATGTATGATCTCGTTCCTTTCATTTAATGTCAATTTACCGCAGACAATTTTGGGATGTGGCAAGGGAATGGGGAGGGAAACGTTTCAAGATCATGTGACAATTGTGACATGAGGAAGTTCAAAATTTATCCAAAAAAGAATTTCCAAACTGTGACATCAATTCTAGGTTTTTTAAACTAGCATCTGGTTGTTGTGGTATGGAGTAGGAATTTTTTGTATGTGGAATTTTCGATGATAAGCCGCATTAAAGCTTGACATAAGGTTGCATGGGCCTCTGCTCTTGGTGGGCATTATGAACAACAGTATATAGTAAAGACATTTTGGCCGACATTTTATGTACCGATGCCAACAGTTCCTACGGTCTTCAGGAAAAGGGACAGGTCTGTAAGCGAATTTTTTTGCACTTGACAACGTCTCAGCAATCTTATTGGGCGTAGTGCATGTGACATTGACGAGGAATTCGTTGTCCTCAGGGTCCACAACGTTCGCAACGCCATCGCCTTCCACCATCACGGCACATTTGCGAAACGCGTCCATTTCGGCGGACCGCGCCTGCAGCCACGTCTATATTTCAAATTTAAAACGCAATACGTATATACATTGTGCACACACACAGAAACGGCAAGGATTGCAAGTGAACCTTTGCGATTCTGTCGTCTTCTAACGCCATGTCGTAACGCAAAGTCGAAGACTCGGCGATGTCCCGATGTTCGAGTTTCACAACCGAGTTCATAACGACCGAATCAGTCCGCGTCTTACCGTCGAATGAAAGTTACGTTGGTCCGCCGCCAGGTGGCGCTCATTGACTGCGGATTATGAGCGGATAGTAATATCACATGCGGGTTTCTAAATGTGCATCGATTTTAAAGGTAAAAAATAAGAGCAAAACCGAATGGCATTCGTATAGATCCGGATCCGCAACTACATCATACTAGGACTAGGAGCACTATGAAGAAGGTACATTATCGCTCCGTTTGCCATGTGTCCCTATGGCGTAGTGGATAGCGCGCTGGACTTCTAATCCAGAGCTCCCGGGTTCGAATCCCGGTAGGGATGGGTTAAACTTTTTTTCAACCTAGCAAATAGACAATTTCATTACGTATTTTTCAAATACTTATCGGAATATTTTTTGCGGAAAATGTGAGGTGTTTTTGAGCGATGCAGAAAAATGCGACGAATCGAATGGTACTGGTCCGGGCGGACTTTGATCAATAGTTAATTAATTATGTAATTAAAACGCTATTTTTAG
>WWPM01023696.1:0-10496 GCA_023279145.1 Glomeris maerens
GCGTTTGCAAAAGTGAGGGGGAGGCTGGAAGATTATTAGAGTATTTAGTTTGAGTGGTGGGCGCTTCTGAATATGCATAAGATATTCCCCAGAGGATTGAAGAAAATGAAGATGGTAATTTTGATGAGTGTTGGATGCGTTTGGCACGCACTAAAAATTGCCTGTCTCATTTCTCCCCACATGCACACACTTCATTAATTGGTGGACGACATCTGCGGTTGTTATCCTTGCATAGGTTTTTTTTTAATTCTGTTTTACAACAAGTGCCTGTGCGTGTAATAAATAGGTTAATTTGCATATTTTTACATGGCCGATGACGCGCTCGTTTATTTTTATAGCTGATTTTTTCCCAGTTGACACTGTGCACTGCTCTGCATCCAGGCACCGAGTTGTCGTTTTGTTTCTATACGCCCTATTAAACCCCTTTTCTCACTCGCACATGTACACCCAAAGCAATCAATTAAACTTGCAACGCAGTCACAAAGCAGTTTACATTGACGAAAACATAAAAAGACTATTTAGAAAGCTGCTTTAAATTGAAACGCAAGCCATTCCCTATTTACTTGATTAAATTCAACCATTCCCACATACTAGCACACAAGTCGTTGTTGCACATTCATTTCCACGTGTGGCCACGAGCACAAAATGTTTATTAGGTATTCATTCATAAGTGATTTCATATGAAGTTACATTGTATTTATAATTCCTATATTTAGCAGTCCTGTATTGTATTATAATGAATTACAAATTTAGTTCTACATTTGTTTCAGCTAAGAAAACTTATTTCATCTCATTGATTTCATTATTTTCCATATTAGAAATTACAAAACCTATGTTATGAGATGTTTGTATGAATTGAATCATTTTTCCCTTTTGTTTATTTTAATACAGGTAACAACTGTACTTTATATCGCAATGTATCATTTCAATTTTTGAGTGCATGACGAGTCACTACTTTGGTAACGACTAATAACAAGACACATGATGTCTTATTAACTGTGTTTCACTGTATATTTATATCTATCTATCTATCTGTGTACACTGTAATACATATCAAAAAGTTTTTGAACAGTGATCCCTCGAACTTGATACCGAGTTTGAACACTAATCTTATCTATTTTGGCAATCACTGCCACTGTCATCCTATCTCCAAATTGTATTTTATATAGCGTAATTTAGGTATCAAATTTACGTCAGAGGAAATTGGAAATAAAATTAACCAATGATAATCTAGTTCAGTTAATTGGAAAGAAGAAAAAAACAACCCAACTTGAACAATTAACACTAACGTGTCATTATTTACCATAGGGGTAGTACTAAATTATAAAATGTTGGCTGTTGGCCAATTAATGATCAGATTACTTGACAAGTTCTCTTCAGCAGAACTCTCTTTTTGCATCGTTTTTCATTATTCACTGTTGACAAAGAAATCCCTTGCAGACATTGAACGAAGTTGATGATGATGATGACGACAGAGAAAAGAAACAACACAACCCTTGTACTGTATTTGGCGTCATTATTAATAAGTATAATTTCCTGCTGTTGGCTATAAGCTCCGCCCATCTCGATTTTTTATACCCACTCTTGCAACCGTTTATTCGCAGTCGTGATGATCACTTTTCGGTAAAAATTGCAGCCCACAAAAAAAGTTAAGGGACAAACAGGGAAAAAAAAAGCGTAAATATCATTGCAGTTAGCGAAGTCGGCCATTTTTCTTGAAGCAATTTCCTGCAAATGCGTCGAAAACGAGCCACTATAGGACAGGGGCGATTTACAATGACGGATATTCGGAGTTAATCTTGTGTGCCATTATATATAAAGTGGGCGTGATTTTTCTTCTTATACACTCAGCAACCCGCAAACGCCATTTTGTTGCAGACGCTGATGGTGACAATGCCTCCAACAAATGGCATTCATTTCTTTCTTTTCTCCGCGAACAACAACAATAGTATACAAAAGACAATATTCTTATCAACTTATGAATGCCTTTTACTCGTCGTTTCGAACGACTATGTATACGTATACTAATCAAATATGGCTTTTAGCAGGAGCGTCGTAAAAGTGATACGCATACCCATTAGAAAATATTCTGCCTCGCTACATTGAGCTCGTGAATAATTGTTTACAAACTACTTCCTATAAAATGCGGATATCCATTTTTACAATTATCGTAGCCACTAACTTCTTTGTTCGTTGCGAATCAAAGATGGCGCCCTTTTGCAAAAAGAGTTTCAATAACGTTCCATTTGCGCATGCGTTTTAATCTGCTGGGCACTATCAAATACAATCTGAAAACGAAATGTTTATTATTCCATGTTTCCTGTCTGATTTTGAATTGCGCAAGAAATTTTTTGACAATGTGAATAATTATGCGAAAAGTTGCTTGCTGCAAGGGCAACGCTGTCACTTTTTTATGATTTATTGTAACGAAGTGCGTGAATGCGTGGTCATCACGATCTACCGGAAATGACCCTTGGCGACTTGGTGTACGCAATTACTCTGGTGGTCAGCGATATGAAGGAGGAAACCGAGGGAAACTCGAGAAATGCCATTGAAAAATCACGTGGTTTACCGATAATAAAATGCAACATTTTGTTTCTTTCCAAAATGAAATGTAGTAAACCTATACATTTACAAGCTAGGCCAAACGTGATTAAAATTAGTACTATTAGTATTCCTGCATGAAAATGCAGCTAACTTTTAAGAGGTATATTCGTCCATATTTCACATACATAATGGACGAAATAAAATCGAACAAAAGTTAGTTTTATAGTTGTTTTATTCGTCCTAGTCGAGTCGGATAAAAAAAATGTGCTAAAAAACCGAGATCACATCCAACCAGTTATTTTACGAGCTGTTTTTGTGAGCGATGCCATAATAACAGTGCAATAGCAATGATTAGTTGAGCCACGTGTGACGAGCAAGGAGGATTGGGAATGGAAGAAGTGCAAAGAGTGGCCGGTGACGTAACGGCTGACGTCACACGCGGGTCTAGATTTAAATCAATTTGGTTGCAAATGAAAGCGGTGACACGCAACACTCGTGGGAACGGACCGATTAATTAGCAAGCTTTGAGCACTAGTCATTTAGGGACACGCGCTGTACACACGCAAAAACTGCTTTTTAAATGCCAAAATCGACATGAAGTAGTTTTTGTGATGCAGTAAAAAATATATGGAGGAGGGAGGGGAAAAAATGGGAAGTTTGCAAGCAGGACAGACGCCAACATGTCAAAAACGCGTGACAGACGTGCTTGTTATTTTTGGAGGTTGGGTTCTTAGCGGGTGGCAATGGTCTATATGCGACACCCCTCAGCGTTGTCTATGTATTTTTCTCGCTACACCTCGTGACCATTTACCAAAATTAAAAGAAAAGAAAGAAGAAGAAGAAAAAAAAAAACAATACGAACTCACACACGTGCGTTTCGTGACACCAGACGTAACTTACAACTTTTCCAAACTTTGTTATTTTTGGCTGAGAAAAGTTAAAGTTTCGCAAATTCAGCTGGGAATGTCAAAGATGCAGGTGTTGCAAATTGAGCTTTTCATTGTGCCAAATTCACGGAAAAACTTGTTAAAAAAATTATACAACTATGTATATATCTATACTACTATCTTGTCTAAATGTTGTACCAACCCATGGTGTCATATTTGCTGGTATACATATTAATTCGATGACAAACTAGATTTTTATGATGATCTATTTCTAAAGAAACTAATGTAACAATCAAATTTTAATTGAAGACTAAAATAATTTATCGATCGATATTTTGTATATCTTGAAGGAGAAAAATGGCTTTTTCCATATTTATTTATCAAGAATACTTGTGCTGTATGATGAATAGAATGACAATGCATCGTGTCCATTTGTTACGAGTTTGAGCAACAAAGTTTACACAGCAACAGCTGTGGTGTAAAAATAAATAGTAATTTACACGCAATATAACTGGTGAAATTAGTCATAAATTTTCGCTCTATTGTCACGCAAAACAATGCAAGCAATGAAACTTGTACATATAGGCTACAGGATATACTTGAAGTGACTTGAAATATAAGAGGATGGCCGTTTTGTTTGTATTATGTACATTTTATTCCTCATGCGTGTTTTGTGTATAAAGTCTTATCAAATTTGGTGTGACATAATCGGGCCGAGTTCATGTAAACAAAATGGCCGATTTATATTTGGCCAAAAATTATGGCCCACTCTTCCATCAATTTATCCTTTTACATTGAATCGAGGTGCTGTAAAAGCCTCATGTGTACAGTCTTATACCATTAGCGGCTTGCGCATCTAAGGGGTCGTCGATGAATTATGTCAAACGTGCCCTTTAATCCTTTCTACAATTTGTGATAACACCATGAAAAAGTTGGTTTCTATTTCGCATTTCATAGGGCTCACACAGATCCATAAATCAAAGTGCAGTTTTGTCAAAGTCAAATGAATCGGAGTTAAACAATAAAGTTGAAGGAACTTATGAGAAAATTGCCCGAATTAAAACATAAGTAAGAAGAGGCTTCTTATAATTCTTATTTTGTTGCTTTTAAGTAAATTTAGTTTCCGAAGACAAATTGTAAACAATAGAAATAGAAAATCATTGATTTGTATTACCATATGAAAGCATTTTTAATTATTGTAACACACAGTATAATAATGTACGTGTTTTTTATTTACTTTGAAAATGGTTTGACTTTTTCACAATTTCCGCATTCCTTTATTTATCCAGGTTTACGTGTGATTGATTGACAACCCTGCCATATTACACTGAATTATGCATATTGACACTTGTGAAAGCTTGTCATTCTTCTTGTCACCGTAGCAAATTTGTAAATCACTCCTCGGACCCTCTCATTAATTTTCTACAATTTCTTTAACATTCACAGACGAATTTCACTCTCTTCACTGCAACTATTGTTACGTATATATAAAATTATCAACAAATGCACTGTCGTGTCAACTTTGCATACCAAAACAGATCTAATTTCGCCAGTAATTGAAATTGCAAAGAAGGTGAGGTTATTGGTTGGGAGGGGAGTATTAGAAATGTATGTTTAATGCGTTTGATTTTTGCTTGCCGAATGAAGTGGGCAGTTAGTAGGTATAGGTGGAGGGGATGAAAGTGGTCAAGTGTGGTCACGTGGTCACGATGACGATCATTTGTCGAGCGATGTCACTCGGTTGTCTTGGATTTAAGATGGCGCTTGTCGCTAAATAACTCGAGCAAGACAAACTGCCACTCGGCCTGCTCTCCATTTATCACCCATGGCTTGCATGAAATATGAACACCCAACATAAGCAAAAGCTCGCTGTTCCTCACATATGTTCCTACATCAGTTTATAACCGGCAATCGCCATGCAATGTTTTCAACAGCACTAACAAAATTAAAAACCCCCGTAAAAAAAACTTATCGGACGCTATTAACCATTTTTTTGAAGCTTATATTGACTTTTTATTGAGCCGCTTCCTGCTATCAAAACTTTTTCCTATTTTTTTTCCCCAACAGTGTTTATAATAATAATTATGAAAACGTTTTATCGGAATATTCCTATCTTGTTTACGTTTTTCCAACGACTGATACTGTAATTTCCTAACATATCATATATCCGTTTATAAAGAACAAATAATCGTTTGTTTACATTATAGGCATTATGTTTAAGACCAGTTTTTTCGTCAACTTTGCATCTGCATACAGAAATTTGATGAATTCATAAAATCTCCTAAAATTATAAAATTTCCTTTGAAATTACCCAATATCCCTTTTTTCTTTACTCCATTGTTTTCCTTTTTATCACTATTATAAAGATTATAACATACAATTGATTCTGTTTAATTCCATATATTTTGCATTAATTAATCGTTCCCACTTAAGTTATCAAATCTTTAATTTAATTTATACATTTACATGAACTTTATTCTTACAATTAATTTGAAAGTCAAATACGTAAAACATCATTTCTTACATAAACATTGAAACTTTTTGGAAAACTTTTTTATATACAGTATTTGCATAATTGCTTATACGTAGATATAATACCGGTATAATAAAAATCAGCAATGTATATGTTTATATAAAAAAGGTTAATGTTTTTCCGAGTAAAAACTTAAACTTTGCGAACAACGGAAATAAAATTAAGTTTATAGATGGTTGATGCACAAATAACATTAGAGTTTCGGGTCGTGGATGGAAAAAGTGAGAAGCATTGTACCATGAAGTTTCAACTTTTTTTTTTACACCATCGATCCTGTTGCATTGAATGAGTATAAAACTAATTCAGCGCACTTTACGAGCAAACGCCTCGGCGATTATTTTATTCGCGCACAAAATCACCCCAAAAACCGCAATAAATAAATCCATTCCCATTCTCTTCAGTCGTTAGGCTTTTATTTTTATTTTTCGACCAGCACAAAGCCTGAGTCAATTGAAAATATCAAAAGTACAGCGTTTCTTTTCTTATTACACTATATAGCGTTATAAGTTACATACCGTTGTACAGTTGACACTTTATGTTGCTCATTTGTAGTGCGTGAAAGTGAAATGAGCTCCCATTTCTAACTTTACCCCATCAATTCATGTCGCATAGCGGTGGGGGAACATTTCATTCTTGTCTAAACTTGTTCACATTTCAAATTTTATAGCCATGTTGCGTTTACTCTATTCATTCTTTGCATTTTCCGCCTTTGAATACAAGCACAAAATTTCAACTTCGCCGCCATTACACCAGTCATCCCATGTCGTCATTATGTGAAAGTAGTGCCATCTGCATATTTCTGTAGGGCTTTCTTGCCAAATACTCATCTATACATAGACCTACTTCACCAAATTTGCAAAGTAATAGCAATTACAGTGGTACCTCGAGATACGAGTTTAATTCGTTCCGTAACCTTGCTCGTATGTCAATTTACTCGTATCTCAAAGCAATTTTCCCCATAGAAATTAATTGAAATGCGATTTATCCGTTCCAGCCCCAAAAATTCTACCCCTATGAAATTGCTTTTGTTACGTGTTTTGGAATAAGAAAAATGTATTTATAAATGACAAATATTGTATAAAAACATAACAAAAGAGAGCGACTTAAATGCTACTGCATGCTTTTCTCTGCACTTTTTTTCGCTAGATTCAAAAAAATACTGTCCAAGGAAGCTTGTTTATTCCTCCCTTTCAGAATGCTGTGGAAATTAGTTATGCAAGTGTCATTAAATAGCTCCGATGCACGATCAGTTGCAACTTTTTCAGGGTGTTTCTTTTCTACGAATTGTGAAACTCTCTCCCATATTGCTCGCATCTCAAATTTCGCTCGTATTTCAAAGCAAAATTTCGCTCTCTCGACTGCTCTTATCTCAAACAACTCGTATGTTGGGGCACTCGTATCTCGAGGTACCACTGTACATGTATGATAAAATAGGGAATGGGCGTTTGCAATATTCAGAAATAGCGAATTTGAAGCTGGCAAAAATAGCGATTGTACTAAAAGCGTTTGCAGCATATTTCGGTGTCAAGTGAGAGAGACAAAACATGTATGTCAACATTGTTCTCGAGTACGATGTCGCACGCTAACATTGCTGCTGTCAAGCGACACGACATATTGTCGGCCATCATGTGCGACAACTCATCAATCAGCCAAAACCATAAACCTGTCTTCACTGCGAATCTGAACCCACCACCCCTTCTCTCTCTCTCTCATTGGCCCAGTCACTGAACATTTGCATGACTTGCATCACCATGCAATTGAACAGCTAGTAGATAGACCCAATTTAGCCACCAAAACCGACAACTTCATCGTTATTGATCGTGCCATTTTATCGCGACTCTTCCAATATTGAGCCTATATGCAAATGAAAAGCCACCATTTATCACCAAATCACTTTCGCGTGTAATTACGTTGAAGCATTAATTGAGCAGCGCCCTCTATGCTGACCGTAACAGGTACATATATCACATTTGAAACAAAAGTCACCCCGCCCTTTTCCGCTTCGCAGTAACTTCATCAAATTGTTCTTGCATATTTAAACGACTACTCCAAATCAATCAAAAAAGTTATACTGGTAGACAATACTGAAAATTCTATCGTGTTATTTCGAAATTCCAACATGGCTTGTTTCATTTTCCTTTGCAACATTTTGTTCAAACGCATGTTTGACATTTTAACCAAAGATTGACATTAGTAATACACACTAAAAAGTTTTGACAAAAGTCACGAAAAACGATCTGCTGTTGTACGCACGAGTATGTAATAATTGCCACTGCAGGAATTTTGTTTTCGAATTTTGCGCTCAGTTGCGGCGTTCGCCGATAGGTGGCGTCAGCACCGTTGCCATAAATCCCGCCATTTCTTTTTTGGAAGGGAGGATTTTGCGTTTCCCGTGTGATATGCTAATTTGCAGTGATTATTTGAGTCACGTTGACGTCGCTCTTTTCTCGATTTACGACTGGTTTGATATACAAGTGCGATTGCGGCTATTTTCGACTTTATCGCTAAGTTATTTTAATTTTCCTTATTATCTCTGTCCAAAAATGGAAATCAAATAGTCTCTGCTGTTTATTTGTCCCATCTGACGATTGACTCATTGCGGGATTGGTCCTTAATAATTCATCCCGATTACAATATCGCCAATTATTCTCGTGTTTATCTAGTAAGCCTACTATAGATCTTTATGATAGGGGTAATCCACGAATTATGTCGCAATTGTTCAATTTACACAAGATATGTAATCGACTAATCTTGATACCAATTTCACTGATTAGTCTTAGAAACTGTGACGTCATATTAACCTTTGTTACGAGCGCATATGCTCACTCCGTCATATATTATTTTTTTCTCAAAGTGGAAAAGCTATAATTGTTTGTGTGACGTCATTTGCAGATGATCCCTCCCCCTTTATTATAGTGTGATAGCCCTGTCGCTCTTTTAATGGATTGACGCGCAATCAAGTAGCTAATTGGCAGATTTATATCCCATTATACTACTATACAAAAGCCCGAAATAAAATAAAAAGCATTCTAGTTGTCATTCGTCGCATTCTGCAGCCATCATCACGTGATTGCAATCGCGTACATTTGCATTGGCCATTGCGAATACAGGGCGACGTAAAAGTCGCGCAACAAGATATAACAATCACTTCCTGATGGAATTCAATAATACTACTGTCTTTACTGTATTTTCCCTAGAATTTCAGAGATTAAACTCGACTGAACAAAGCATAATTATTTATGTTACAAGTTTCTTTTTTTAAATTACTAATGCAATTTTGAAATTATAAACTGAAAGCATATTTGCATTGAAAGTTTATTTACTTCCATTTTACATTCGATATCATTATATTTTGAACTTACAAAAAGTTCGATCTTTCCACTAATAACTACACTTTGAAGTTTTTGTGCAGAGAACAAAAGGAAATTTATATTTTAAAAAATAGCGAATTAAGTGCAACAAGAAAGCTATGTGGAACCTTACTGATGGGGATAATTGTAACAATAACATATAATGATTACATAATTGCTGGTATAGACAAGTGCTGGGGAGATGGGAGCAGACATGCAAGGGGGCGGCAATACTGGTTTGTGACGTCACGGGTCGCCATTGTACCTCTCCTCTGGCTCATGTGTGCAAAGGTTAGCCTTGAAAAAAGGGCACCTGCAGTGGCAGGGGGGAGGTGAGTGGTCCGGTTTACCGGTTTCCCAGTTCCCAGACGGGTGTATTCTTATTTATCGCCTCAAGCTGTTGTTGTTGCACACAGACTACACTTTACGCATCATCTCCAACTTCCTTCCTGAACCACTTTGCTCTCTCTCTCTCTCCTCCTTTTTTCCCTTTTTTCGCTCCCAGTTTCAGTCCCCAGTTCTCAGTCATCGGTCCCTGGCAAACGTTTATTTCCGTTCCGTTCCCCGGGTGTCAAAAATCCCTTAGCTTAACGACGTGTTAATCTCGTGACGTCACACGATACCCGTTCGATATTACCGATAACAACGCTCGCTTTGCTACAATGCCGCTAGGTGACGCTTTAGCCAAATTACTAATAAAGATCATGTCACAACATAATTGTCACTTGAATTACCATTGTGGCAAAAAAAAACTTTCCACAAAACACCCAGATTTGCAAAATATTATACTTTGTTAACTATTAAACTGTAGGTTTACTATACTGTTTTGTCAATTTCGCGAAATGTTCAATAGGCCCACCAAATTTCCTTATATGGGTTCATTATTAAAAAAATAATGCAATTCAGAAGAAATAAAAGTTATTTGTGGTGTTTACAAATGTTTCGCAATTGCAATGTTGGAAGAGGAGACAATGTCGACTGGTGATATCACTTTTATAACGGGATTAAACGGATCAACTAACATTCAAATGCAATCACATTTGCGAACTAATGTTGCTGATGGATGTCTCATCATTATAATTAGCTTCGAAGTAAAAAAAAAGGGAAACAAAACAAAACTCGGTCATCGACGACGGACATATGTAAATAATAGCTTGTTAATAATTGTGATAAAAAAAA
>WWPM01023697.1:0-16489 GCA_023279145.1 Glomeris maerens
AAAGATGAAAAAAGCCGCTGTTTCCAACCGCCAACTGCTCCGTTCCGATTGGTACATCACCTGAACAGGCGTGGTTTACAACACACTGTGTTATATGTATCCTGCAAACAATCTCAAATGCCATCAAAATTATTATTTTTAACGAATTTAAACTCATTTCCACGACATCGCGATGTAAAATAAAGAATCCAAAAATCGCGGGGAAACGAGCGACCAATCGCAATCCACAGGAGGCGGAAGCGGGAAAAAAACCATGACGACGCTTCGACCAACGACTTTCGCGAAGAGTGGAAATTTCCACGGGCCACGTCCATGCGATCGACGGGGGGAAAAGGGGCATACGGATGGGCGGCAGCTGCGTGGGGCGAATCCATACGAGTACGGAGGTGTGGCCGTGGATTGGATGAGCGGAAAGTTGAATCCTTTCGTGATTGGAGCTCCGCGAAAGGGGGCGTGGTAACACGTGCCGGTTGGCGCGCGAGGTGAACTTCCCGGCCAGTGTAGCATCCGTCACCGGCCGGCTGAAAACTCTTTCGTTACCGATAATTAAATCGCAGATCAATACTGAAAAGCCACCAATTTTCCCGCCAAACAGATTACTTGCTTCTTCATATCCTCCGTAAAGGTAAAAAAAAACCACCTTGTAATCGATATCGTTTTTCGTTCGGAAAATTCAATCGATAAGTCATTTGATAATCGATTTTTCCCTCCAAATTCCCGTCGTTTGTTAGAATCATACTTTCCATTACCTAGATTATTAATTTCTATCGCTATAATTTGCCAAATTGTCCCGCTCGTGCCGATCGATATGATGATCGATATTTCTGTATCGCGATATATCGGAAAATTGTAATGGAAAAGTTCGAAAATGGCGTTTGGCGCCAATTCAAAAAACAAAACAAAACAAAAAAACCCCGTGGTTTCTGTCATTGGCCACAAGATTTAAAGTTAGTATCCGCAAGAAAATTACCTTTATTAGCAAGTCAGTTTGGAGTTCGTAAAACGTTTGCCTCGGACGACACCAGATGGCGTCCGAAAAAAAACAAGCTTTTATTCGAATATTCCTTCATACAGCCACCTGGCTACTTAAATTTCCCGAAACAGTAGTTTTCGAACAAAATACGAACACCTGGTAGATTTACTATAAGTTACTGAGAGACGAGAACAAAGACAAGTTGATGTAATTCAGTAGGCGCGGTTTGGGCGGGGATAAGGCGGGGCGTCCGAAGCCATTAGCCTGTTAAAGTGAACTAAACGTGATCATTACCACTACTACGTGGATGTTCTTATTTCAGGACTTGAAATTAATCGTATTCCTCAGGAATCATTGCATTATGGAGTGTTTGGGACCGTTTGCACCTCAACAAATCGCCCAAAAGTAAGCAACGTTCGATTTCCGACGGCGCCATTTTGAACCCGAAACGTTCGATTTCCAACGGCGCCATTTTGAATCCAACTGAACGTTCTCCTCCTTTTGTTTTCGTCTGCAGAACCGGCATCACTCATCAGGTGTTCACCGATATCAACTCCGGTCGCAACGGTCGGTGTGATGATCCGTGACGATGTCGTTAATCTTTGACAAAGTTTACTTATACTTCTTTCCCCGCCATTTTGAATTACATTACAGGAGCTTATTACAACGTGGAGGAGGAACATCACGTGATCTGGTCTCAAATGCAAAGGAAAAGGCACTGGGAGGATGAAAACAGCGGAGGAACAAAGCGACAAAAGTCTCTCGTCGCCGCCCCAGGTAAAAATCGTGTTTTTTGGTTGTTGCTGTATGCGTAATTAAGCCCTATACCCGTTAGCGGTCGCCAGGGGGCGCTGGATGGCATTCCTTATTTTTTTATTGCAGTAGCAGACGACGCGCGCCGCAACCAATCAGAATCGCAATGGGAACGGCAGTGCCAGCGCCCCTATCTCACGACCCACGTGTACAGGTGCACCATGGGATCGCATTTCCAGTAACCTTTCAGCAGGTCCATACACCACGGAGGTAGCAGTATATGTAAAGGGAGTGGCATATTCCATGAGGCTACCCCGATTGGGTAGACTCATCTCACCTCGCGCGGCCAGCCAGGCTAATAATGGTTTCCCTAGGGTAGAGGCTAGCGATTCGAACGTTTCGCCGCGCATTCCGCTAGCCATGCGCCCTCTGGAAGAGGCTAGCGATTCGAATGTTTCGCCTCCATCCCATCCCAACCCCCAGCCAGGCTCATGGATTTCCCTGCGGTGGAGGATAGCAATTCGAACGTTTTGCCGCGACTCCCCTGCCGTGCGCCCTGTTGAGGAGGCTAGCGATTCGAATGTTGTGCCGCCATCTTCGGATATCGCGCGCTCCGCTGATTCGAATTCGCAGTACATATACTGTAGCCAGCTTCACGACGAAACTCGAATATGGCGCCGTTTTCACGTGACCACTCCCTATACATATACGCTCCCTGCAAACACTGTATCGATTGATCCGATCAGAAACGCGTTATTATGCCAACAAGCAAAAAAATTAAAAGAAAACTAGCATTTTGTTTTCAGGTAATGCGAGCGAAACGGGTGGAAAGTGGCGTTAGAAATGTATTTTTTTGAGGATAGACAAGAATAAATATAACAGGAAGCTCGTACAATTTCACCTCGTTTGACCCTGCATACGATTTGCATTGCCATAACGATGTTTGCCTGCTTTTAACTACGGAGCTTTGGCTAATGAAGTTCCGTGTGACGTCATCCGGCTTTCTGGGATGTGTGCATTTCCTCGTGGAACGTTACGACAAGTGACGTCACACAGGCCGTAGTCATTTGTGCAATTAACTCCCTGTCTGTATTTTTCCGATTGAAATTAACGTACATTCCTTTTGGAACATCCCTGCTCCTTTTAAAATGTTATTGTGGTTGAAAAGTTTCATTTCCGGCATTGAATGCAAATACTAATGGCCGCCATTGGGTTCAAAGATGGCGGCCGACTCCTGTTTGTCTTTGTGGGCGTAATAAACGATGATGAGTAATATACGTAGCGATAACGGGAAAGAAAGAAAAACAGTGTAAGCGTGGGTTTTTGAAAGAGTTTTCTTTGCTTTCTTTTCCAGAACCGTTGCTAACGACTCCACTTTACCGAAGAGACTACGTATATGAAGCGAAACTGGCGGAGTTGCACGGCTGCTAGCAACAGCGCCGTCGAACGTCTGTTGATGTAACCTTGTTGTAATTTATATTGTATAATTCAAAATAAACTGAACTTTTCAACGAGCGGCAAAAGTATACAACAACAATCTCGTCGGCGGATGTAACCCGGAAATTCATATATACTGTATATACAGCTTTGTTGCACGCATAGGAGTCGGTGTGATAAAAACGAGGCTAATTACGCGGATCGCATCTCGTAAGGCGAATAGGGTCATCGATCCGGCATTTTTTCCCCCGAAAACCGCGATCCGCAAAACGCCCTAAACTCCTCCCATAATCATTCGATTCGACCTAGTTTCAACCTTAAATCCACACATACATGCATTTTTTCCACCTCTCTCCTCATACTATGCGTACAATATCCAATAAAAGAGCCTCGTTTGATGTTGCGCTATATAAATCCTCGGCACAGTTTACGGGGAGACGCTGCTGCAAACTTTCGATCCGATCCTCATTCCGCATCCGCTCGAACTCGGAAACGGCGGCGCTCCAGGCAACGGCATTCGAACTCCTGACGTCCACGGTAACGGACATGCGGGTGTGACGCGATAGCTGGATTGTTTCGTAGCAACGAGTGATACATATATATATGTGTTTACATGGAAAGAGGGAAAATTACGGCCATTGTTAGCGGATCGGACTCGGAGTCCAATAAATCCAGCTCGCTAAACTCGAAACTGGACAACGATTCGCCGTCCAAATCGCTCTGCTCATCCTCGTCCACATCCACTGAAAACCTGCCAGCGACACTCGAGGCCATGGTCTATATTTATTTTTACGTTACAATCACGCGCGAATAGTATATAATGGCAAAAATTTTTCGCAGAATTTTGCTGGCAGACCTCGCATTGAAGACCTTCACTTGCTACAGGGCGAAGAACTCAAAGCAACACGTAATAAAACGCGTTTTAAAAATGTTTAAATGACACCATTATCCATTATTGAATGTACAATCGACCCTCTTGACACAATTCCCATTTTAACATTCCCAAATTAAATGCAGATGTATGAAGGAATAATAACCCCTTTTTTCCTCATATATTTCCACTTCCTTAATTCATGGAAATGGTCCATTGCAGCATGCAGCGTAACCCTCCTGTGCCCTTTCGTGGGCCCCGTCCGGGGAACTCTTTACGTGACCAACTACAAGTTGTTCTTCCGCAGCACGGACCGGGTATAAGTATATATATTAAGAAAGATGTACGCATCTGATGGATGCTTCACGCACACGTCTTGTGTACCTATGTAGGAACACCCGAACGTCTTGGACGTGCCTCTCGGGGTCGTGAGCCGAGTGGAGAAAGTCGGGGGAGCGTCGAGTCGCGGCGAGAACTCGTACGGCATCGAGATCTTCTGCAAGGACATGAGGAACCTTCGCTTCGCGCACAAGCAGGAGAACCATTCGAGGAGGGACATCTTCGACAAGCTGCAGCAGTTCGCGTTCCCGCTTTCGCACCGCATGGTAACCGTGCGTAACCGCAACGCGACAGTTTTCCTCATCCCGCCCCGTCTTTTCTTTCTTACTTTCCAGCCACTTTTCGCTTTCGAGTACAAGGCGGACTACCCCGCCAACGGCTGGACCGTGTACGATCCGGTGGCGGAGCTGCGGAGGCTGCACGTGCCGAACGAGAGTTGGCGCGTCTGCAAAGTTAACGAGAACTACGAACTGTGCGACACGTACCCGGCCGTCGTACGTCCCTTGTTATTACCGACGCGGTGCCGCAATTCAAATAACTCCAGTTCCTCAAAATGATAAGCGTTATCGATGAACTTTCTCCTCCTCGCAGAAAATCTCCACAATTTTACAAACGATATACATTGAATAACAGGCCGAATGCCGATTTTGAAAAGGAAAACTCCCCGAACTCGTAACTTGAAGCACCGACAAAATGCTTTATTCAGCCGACCGGTTTCGCGCTGAGCAATTAATGCTAAGAGAAAATCTTAAGAAGCAAAGACATGTTTCCCAGCTGTCAGTTCGCTGCCGTGGCAATCATCTGAGAAATTATTACCGTAAATCCTCGATAATAAGCCTGTCTCGTAAATAAGCCTTTTGTTTTTTTTTTTTAAAAAGGGCTACGCGATTCCACCGCTTCATTTTAATGTCGGAAATGATAATTTACTTGGTAACCTAAAAATTCTCACCGGGCAATATTCATTACGTACCTAAGACGTCTGCCCCGTGAACGATAACGAACCTAACTTTCAACTTTATTTCTTAACGGGAAGTTTGCCGTGCCGGCCGCCTCGAAAGACGACGACCTGAAGGCCGTGGCGGCCTTCAGGAGCCGCAACCGGATCCCCGTCTTGTCCTGGATCCACCCGGAGACCCAAGCGACCATCACGCGCTGCAGTCAGCCGCTGGTCGGGGTGAGCAGTAAGCGGAGCAAGGAGGACGAGAAGTACATCCAGTGGATAATGGACGCGAACGCGCAGTCGCACAAGCTGTTCATCATGGACGCGAGGCCCAACGTTAACGCCGTCGCCAACAAAGTCAGTCGGTTCAACATTTCCCCCCCCCCCCTCGTTCCGCAACGTGAAAATTATTTCCGTCAGGCGAAAGGCGGCGGCTACGAGAGCGAAGACGCGTACCAGAACGCGGAGCTGGTCTTCCTCGACATCCACAACATCCACGTGATGCGCGAGAGCCTGCGCAAGCTCAAAGAGGTTTGTTACCCGAGCATCGACGACGCCAAATGGCTGTCCAACCTGGAATCGACGCATTGGCTGGAGCACATCAAGTGCATCCTGGCCGGGGCCCTTCGCATCGCCGAGAAGCTGGACAGCGGCAAGACCTCGGTCGTCGTGCATTGCAGCGACGGTTGGGACCGTACCGCTCAGGTAACGGAAGCGCCGTACGTCTACTCTCGAACCCCCGTGTCGCTTCAGAAACTAACGCGTCTCAGCTCACCGCGCTGGCAATGGTCATGCTGGACCCGTACTACCGCACGCTCGTCGGCTTCGAGGTCCTCATCGAGAAAGAGTGGCTCAGCTTCGGCCACAAGTTCGCGCAGAGGGTCGGCCACGGCGACGACCGGCATTCGGACGCCGACCGGTCGCCGGTCTTCCACCAGTTCGTGGACTGCGTGTGGCAGATCACGCAGCAGTTCCCCAACGCGTTCGAGTTCAACGAGCACTTCCTCGTAACCATACTGGACCACCTTCACAGCTGCCTTTTCGGGACTTTCCTCTTCAACACGGAACAGCAGCGCGTCAAAGAGGTAAAGTAAAAAGAAACAGGGCAATGGGATTGTCCTTCAGTGTAATTTTCAGGGTAGTACCTTAGAAAAACCCTTCGTGAACGCGTAAATTTCAGAAAGTGAAGGAACGCACCGTGTCGCTGTGGTCGTTCATCAACAGCAACAAGGACGATTTCCTGAACCCGCTGTACGCTTCGTACCCTCAGCACCACGTGTTGTTCCCCGTGCCCACCATGCGCCGCATCGAGCTCTGGGTGCGGTACTACTGTCGCTGGAACCCTCGCTTACGTCCCCAGGTAAGTGTATCGGAACTTCACGTCTTGTTTTCGTGCAGGGAATATTTTATACACCCTGTCAGTTTGTCCCTGTAGTTTAGAAACACCCGGGATTTGTTGTTCACGTTCACCCGGATCGGTATATAAATAAGGAAATCTAATGGAATTGGAAAACCGATCAAACAGGAACCGATCCACCTAAGGAACCGAGAGCTGCTGTTCCTCAAGAAGCAACTTCAGGCGAAGGTGGAGGAACTGCGGCGGGAGGCGGCCGCGCGAAGGGCCCGCAACGTGTCCGCGACACCTCCGAGGGTAGCGTCGCCGATCAACTTGTAAGAAAACGCCGCGAAATACACGATATCCACCCGGTGAATCTCTCGGATGGAAATATTTACATCAAATGTTATTTGCGGTTGAATTATTCTCGAATTTTTCCTCCTCCCCATCACCTCAACAAATCAAACTCGATCATCCACATTCGGAGTTGTTTACGTTCTCGATAACATATTGAAAGCCGCTATTTGCGCGAAATGCAATTAATAAGATTTTGCGGTTGTTTATGTGGAAATTGGGTTAATTTCTTTCCCATTACGTATTTGTCATTGAATTCGTACGAAGATTTAACGGACAGTTGAAATTGAGAAGTTTACGGATAGGAGTTGATGAATGATATCGTATAAGGTTAGATATTTTTGTAAAGAGGTTTGGGCTTGTTCAATAAAGTGTAACATCTGTTGTCCGTGTCAGATTCAGTTGTCCTTTCAAAATTACGGCCCAGTCTATATCATTTCCCACACTTCAAAAACCCGGGTTATGCAGAACAGCCTCGACATAACTAGCTTTTCCGTCAACCAATCGGGGACGAACGCAGCGTGATGACGTTACGATGCGTTTTGAATCGGTGATGAAGGCAGCCTGATGACGTCACGAGCGCGTTGGGGTGGTTGAATAATCCTACGGCGCTAAAATGCATATGTTGTCGATTACGCTGTTCGGAATGGGAGTTTCGAATCCTATTCTTTTCAACCGCCCTCTATCGGTCAGATTCTAAACTACATTCCAAAATTCCATTGCTACTTCTTCGCAAAACTACTAAAACCCCCCCGTTTTCTTCACCAATCTACCATTTCACGTCTTTTTGACTCCACCATCATTTCCGGCTCAGTCCTAATAAAATCCCACACCTCAAAAACCCGGGTACTACAGAACAAGCCTCGATAGAACTAGTTTTTCTCATTAGCCAATCAGGAACGAACGCAGCCTGACAACGTCACAATCGGTTTTGGGTCGGTGACGACGGCAGCCTGATGACGTCACGAGCGTGTTTGGTTGGCAAAATAATCCTACAGCGCCACCTCATATATACCTTGTTCGATTACGCTGTTCGGAATGCGAGTTTCGGATCTTACCCCTTTTTCCGCCCCACCGATCCGCCATCCATCACAAATGAAAGTCGCAAACGAAAAAGCACCCAGTTGAAACCTTCATGTACTGACCACGCAATAGACATGTAGGAGGGGGACGGTACGCCGGAGCGAAAGAAATGTCGCGCAAAATAGGCTTATGCGACACTCACTTCGAGACGGACGTCGACGGCGACGTCGATTTCGAGTTTTTCGGCGGCGAAGCCGACCAAAAACCGACGATCGCGGCGGCAGCACCGGAGGTAAATAACAACGCAAACGCTCACCAAATTCCTCCCTGCAAAGCAGGCGAAGGGCTTGAAGTGGTGGAAGATGACCAAAGAAGCTCTCCTTTATCCTCATCGTCATCGTCTTCATGCTGTTCTTCGTCGTCGTCGTCGTCGTCGTCTTCGTCTCAAAGATACAACTGCTCCGACTTCGAGTCCGACTCGGAAATCACCGATGTGTCGCCCCTGTCGTCTGCTAACATGAGCCCTTTGCCGACCGACTCACCTAAACCGATCCGCGAACGCAGCGCCACCACAACCACATCCTCCTCCTATAAGTCGCCCAAGAAGCGAGAAGACCCAGTGGACATGAAGCTGCTGGCCAAAGCAATAGTGGAGATGGACGAGCAAAGGTCCTGTTGCAGCAAGACGGTCGCGAGTAGTAGTAGTAGTACCGGTAGTAGTTGTAGGACCACGGTGGCGAAACCGAAGAAGAACCGCAGCTTCTCCGCGGAAGAGACTCGCCGCATCGAGCTCGAGAACCAGCGGCTCCTGCGAAGACTGCTGCAACATCAGCAGAGGAAACCTTCATCGGGGGCCAAAGGGGGTCCAGGTAGCGGCGGGGACCTTCAGGCGAGGAAGGTTGCCCATTCGGCGGTGAACAGGCGCCGCAAGCAGCAGCAGATCGAAGACGACAACCTTGTGAGTGCTCCTTTGCGAGTCGGTGTAAATTCAGGGTACCTTAGAAAACCTTGTCCTTATGGTACGGGTCGGGGGGGCCCCTAAAAGCCGGTTACCGTTGCAACGTGTTCATTGTACCCCCGACACGATGACGTCTTCCGAGTGTCTTTACGTTCCAGGGTCTCCTGAAGCGACTGCAAGCGGCCAAACCGACCAAAGAGCTCAGCCGCAACTACCTCTTGCGAGACGCCTCGTCCAAAGGTGCCCCTAGTCAGGCTCGGCCGGCGACGTGCCCTTCGTCGCACTCGTGCCCTTCGCTGCCCACCGCGCGCGACGTCAAGCCAAACTCTTGCGACAACTCCAGGAACTCCTCTTGATGATGATGAAGAAGAAGAAGAAGAAAAAGGGCAGCTGGCGTACCATTCCCAAGAAACAGAACTAGTTTTTTTTGGATTTTTCCGAGAGAAAGAGAGGCTAGACGAGAAAGAATGAAACTTTTAAAAAATATTTTACATTTTTCTTTGTGTTCGGCAATATATGCAGATGACACGGTTTGGGCCACCCGAGTACCGAATACAAGTATACCGTATTATATAAAAAAAGGTGCCTTAAGCAACGAGGGGGAAAAAAGCCGAGAAGACCGAGATTTGTTTCCTCCCTCTCGCCCGAATACAATGTCATTTCATATAACGGGATCCGGGTTCGTGTTGTAACCCGTCACTCGTCCCGAAGAAGTAATAAAACGTATTTGTTTCTCACTCTTCTCCGAAACGCAACGCGGTTTCGTTCAGTACTTCGCCGCGGACGGGTCCTTCTTGGCGATCTCTCGCAGGTCTATTTCTAGATGGGGAAAAGGAGGATCGTTAAGTCGAGTCAAAAACTTTATAGAAATTCACCAAATTTGGGCAACAATATACAGGGTGTTTCCAAAGTCCCTTCCTGTGTTTCGCCGCTCACAAAACTCTTGAAAAGCGTGATAGAGACACGCGGTTTTTTCAGACTACAGGGGCATATGCTGAAGTTTTTGCGTGGGCCGTGTGTTTGTGCGCACGCACTTGGTAGAAAGTAGAAGCGTCATCGGATGAAAGTAAGAATTACGGCTGCCATCGCTAACATTAACAACAGCACACTGGAACGAACACGGAGAGAGGTTTGAGTTCCGTTTCGACTTGCTGCGCGCAAGAAATGGTGACCACATTCAAAATGGATGACGCAACGATGTAATGTTTCTCTCGAAAAAAAAACTCAAGTATGTGCCGAACAGTCTCGAAAAACCCGCATGTCTCTATCGCGCTTTTCAAGAGTTCTGTGAGCAGCGAAACATAGGAAGGGACCTTTGGGACACAGCGTACACGTACGTACGACTTACTTTCGGATCGCGGGTTCACCTTCAACCTCGCGATGGCCACGTTGGCCAGCTCGTACAGTACGCAAGTCACGACCGCGACGATGCCGAACACGAGGAAGGTCACGTGGCCCCTGAAGCGTTCGTAAACCATCCCGCCAACCAGAGCGCCGATCCCAAGTCCTAACGTATTGCCGACAAAGAGAAACAAAAACCGTACGTTAGTCAAAATAAGTAACCCTGTAACGGAAGGTTTTCGCGAACAAGTGCCCCACCTGCTCCTTCAAATATGCCCTGGAAAACGCCCTGAAGGGTGGCGGAAACGCCGGGAGGGGCCACGGCGCCCGCGTGCGTGGCCAAGCACGCGAAGAAGACCCCGTACGTGACGCCGTGCGTGCACGCGATGGCCAGCACGAGCCACGGGTTGCTGACGAAGTAGTACGCCACGAAGCGGACCGCGTAGACCATGAGCACCAGGGACATGGTGCGCTTGTGGCCCACCTTGCGCAGGATCCAGCCGGACACGAAGAAGCAGGGAATCTCGAAGCAGAAGCACTCGACCGCGTAGTTGATGCCGAGCAGGAGCTGGTTGCCGCCGAGGTCCCGGATGTAGATCACCAGGAACGTCCACAGGACGCCGGTCAGGATGCCGACCACGAAGATGGCAAGCGAGAAGGTGACCAGTTCCGGGTCCTGGAACGCCAGGCGGACCTTGCTGAGGAGCGCGGGAGGCCGGCGCACGGTGACCACGCGGGCCGGCACCAGGACGAGGATGTCGACGAGGGTGAGGCCGATGAACAGGTAGAAGCCCGGGAAGAAGACCATCTGGTCGCTGCCCTCGCTGGCCATGTCGATCAGCTGGCCGCTGATCACCGAGAACAGGCCCCAGCCGACGGAGCCGAAGAGCCTCGTGCGCCCGAAGTACTGCTGGCGTTCCTGGCCCAGCAGCCCCAACACGACCGTGTCGCACATGCTGATCACAACTCCCATAGCCGCGTACCCCAAGACGGACGCTGTCCAGATCCACGCGAACTGCACGCTGCCGTCTCCCGAGTCCTTCCACCGATCCACGTCCGTGTCCGCCGAACACGACATCTGCGTAACAATGGCATTCCCGAAAGAAAGTCGTAGTTCCATTTTGTTAATGTTTCAAACGGATATTTTACGAACTCCAACTCATAAAAGACAAGAAGAGCTTTCACCGGGCGAGAACTTGGAACTTACGTTACTGGGACGTAAGCAAACCACGTCTTCGATGGCGGCCGTGAAGGAAATCTCGCTCGTCGAATTCAACACGGCCATCGGGTACGCTCGGCAATCCGGGGACAGCGCGGCACGGCCGTCCTCCACGTCCAAGTCCACCGCCAACGTCCACCTCGCCGACCGGCTCGCGTTGCACCCGTCCACGCCTATCCTGTCCAGCGCGTCGCAAACCTCGACCGTGAGGTCGCACGAGACGTTCCAGACCGCGACGAGGTCCCCGCCGGTCGTCTCCGGAACGAGGACCCCGAACGGCCGGCCGCACCGCACCAGGTCCGTGCCCCTGGGGCCGCAGCGGAACTCGAAAGGGGCCCGCAAGCGGGTCCTGGTGGGCACGGGTTCGGCGACCGGCGGCACGAAGTTGATGGAGAACATGGACGCGGCCATGAGGACCACCGCGGCCAGGAGCACCGGCTTCGGCCTCTGCAGCTTGTCGGCCACCGCGCCGGCGAGCGGCTTCGATACGAACTGGACGAAGGGCAGGATGGAGTACATGACCCCGATCATGCGCACCGAGGCCCCTAGCTGCTGGTACTTGAGGATGAGGTTGGGAAGGACGCCGGCCAAGCCGCCGAAACTGAACAGCAGGTGGAGTTTGAAAGGAAGAAGCCTTCGGTCGATGCACGCGGGCATCAGGTTGGTCATCTTGGACGCCAAGCTTCTCCTTTCGGTTGCTGCGTCTTCCATCTGCAAATGAAACAGTTATTATACCCGGACCAACACAGCTTGGACTAGGGCTGCCATAAATATGATACAAATTAAATAAATAGGCCAAGTTAACTAGAGCACTTTGGTGTTTAGTTTTTTCCTTTCTCCATGATGCGTTCAATAACCAAACAATTTTGATGAATCACTGAAATAAATTGAAGGATCTGGAAATAGAAGAGAACATTATAGTGTCACGTACGTCATATACAAAAGATCACAAATAATGTTGAAAAAGAGCAAAGATCCTCGTCTCGTAAACTTCGAGTCCACTCTGGACGCTTTTATTATTTGCGGACTAGTTTAAATGATTTTCGTATTTACTTGTTTCAAAACCGCGCATTTTTGGGAACTGAAACTGGGCAAATTATAGCGAACAGTCGATTGCTTAATTCCGGCCTGAATATAAATATAAAACGTGATCAAGAATGAAAAGGTTTTTATTTCCCCGATCTGAAACACAAATTCCGGGCAGGGACTTGCAAAGTCACGGTTAATTTCCGGTTGTTGGCACTGAATGGGACGGGAAATTCCATTATTGAACGAAAAATGGGGGTGAACGCCGTAAATAGGTTAAAAGGCCGCATATATTTGTTTCCCTTTTCTTTTTAAGATCTTAATGTTATAAACCTACAAGAACTCGATTATTTGCCAGACGTAAATTACGCAACACGATATCCAGAAACAAACAACAATATACTTCAGGATGTAATAACAATAATATATAAAGCTCACCTTTCAAAATGGCTGCCGCGCACTAGAAACTTGGGATTGAAGACAGCAAAAAAGCCTGTCCCATTTGTGTAACCTTATCTTTCCTAGAAAGCAGAGTGTGAATTAACATACTTTCCTCACGGCATCGCGTGAAGCTTTTGACTGCTAGGAAGTTTTGTCGAGTCTGTTCTGTTCAAGGATGGAGTATATACACTTGTTGTTTTCGGGGTCACGTGATTTATCAGGCGCACCGAGTTGCGATTGGCCGACCTGGAAAATCAACATTTTACAGGTTAACAAGATGGCAATATAAATGAATAATTCATACAAAGTGCTGTTGAATACATGTAGTACATCGCAAAGCCCCCCGGAATACAAACTGCAATCGCAATGCTAATAGGAATAAAATACAAAATGGCCGCCGCAAGATTTGCTTTTTACTTTTTCGTAATTACCAGCCAGAAACTTCAAAAGAAAGACAGTGATGTGATCTGACAAGGTTTTTTCTTTGTTTCAAAGGTTACCCTGAACATTACACTGAAGAACAATCAGCACATTTTTAACAAAGCCAATTTCTTAAGATATTTACAAGTGGATGACATCACTCCATTCCTTATAAACAATATTGTGCAATTACCGGTTGACGAACTAAAATTTAGTAGGAAATTTGTTTTCATTTTTGGTTCACCGCTCATATTAAAGAGGACATCCTAAAGTTTTGTTTTCGGATGTGGCAACAAATTTATAAATGTTATAAACTTCGACGCGACCACGGTTATAGCGGTAATCGAATCGCAGGTTCCGCTTTCTCGAATTGAATTACGCGAAACGTATTTTGCCGAGCGGTAGCCATCTTGACAATGTACGCTTATAGCAACACAATTAAACTTCTTTTTGCATGCTTTCTTCCCTATGAACATTTCTTCCTCGCTGATTCTGCGACTCCGAAACGAATAATGTTAAAAGTTGATTTTAGATTTGTCACAAATGAACGACACGGTTCAACTATTTTCTTGGACATTCACCTTTTGGGGCACGTGTCCGCTGTATATTACGATATCCCAGCACGGCTTAATCCGCCGAATCGAAATGGTAATCGCGATTGTCTTCCGCGATGCTGCGCTGTATAAACGACAATGAGTTTACAGTTAATAAACGAAAGTCTGCTGCGTATTCCGCAATCGCTATTGTTACGTACGTATCATCCCCGGAACCGTGGCAAATCCGAGGATAACAACACGTACCGTGCACTATATCAAGCGTGAATAAAAACAACATATGATAGTTGAAACAAAAAAGGTTCCCTTCCAACGTATATTTCTTTATATTCTTCGCATTGTCATGGATTGCTTTTTAACATAAATAACTTATCACTGGTGTTCATGAACACATTACTATATAAAAAAATAAAAATAAAGAACACTATTATGAGTTAGTTTTTCTACTACGCTACAAAAATATGAAACTGTTGACGGGAGATTTTAGAGACCGGTTTCACGCCGGTCCGCCGGTTTTGACGGAATTCATCGGCTGCATTTCCACGTTTGACAAATACTTGTCCGCTGTTGAGGTGTATACATAAAAAGAAAAGTAACACGATTAGAAAAGCGAAGTTGTAGATCACAATACTGAATTGAAACGATTCCCTGTGAAAAAAAAATAATACTAGTTTGCATTTTTGGACCGAAAAGCGCTCCCGCGTACAAAACTTCACCCAGAAGTTCTCGAGGAAAGCAACTATAACTACCTTCGCAAACACTAACCGAGGTGCCAACGTACTTACGAGTGGAATTAGACAACATATAAATTAACAGAGAATTGTTTACATCCCAGCGTGAATAAGAAGCGAACGGCGTTACGTGTTCGGGTACCGTCCTCCCGCGAAGCCGGCCCTTTCGCCGCGTATCTCTGCGCAAGCGCTTGGATCCCTCCGTACACAAGGCACGCGACGACCGCGACCCTGCTCAACATGAGAAACATCATCTTTCCTCCGTAAACCTTGTACAGATAGCCGCCGAGAAGGTAACCCACACCAACACCTGTAATTAGATTCCCAGAAAATAAAAAAAGACGGTAAACAAAAACCTCGCAACACGACACTCGTACCGAACCCTTCGAACAACCCTTGGAAGATCCCCTGAACCGTAGCCGCCATCTCCGGAGTCGCGACGACGCTCGGGAACGTGGCGAGAGCCGTGAAGAAAACCCCGAAAGTGACACCGTGCAGTACCTCGATGGGCAACACGGTCCACGGGTCCACGACGAGCGAGTAGAAGAAGAACCTCGCGCTGAACACGGCCAGCACCAGGGTCATGGAGTGCACGTGGCCGATCTTCTCGATGAACCAGTTGGCGACGAAGAAGAACGGCAACTCGCCCAGGAAACTCTGCACGCCGAGGCTGAGTCCGACCAGTAGCTGCGAGGCTCCTAGGTCCTTCAGGTACACGATCAGGAAGACCCACAGGATGCCGGTGAACACCCCGACCGTCAGCGCGGCCACCCCGAACATCGCGACCCGCAACGACGCGAACAGCGTCGCCGAGTCCCGGCCCAGGTGGGCCGGCGTCTCGCGGGCGCGCGACACGGGGATGAGGGACGCGACCGCCACGTCCCCGACCCCGAGCGCGAGGACCACGAAGAAAGCCGGCGCGAAGACGAGGACCGCGGAGCCGCGGGACGCCGCGTCTATCAGCTGCCCGGTCACGATGCTGAAGAAGCCCCAGCCGACCGCGCCCCACAGGCGCTGGCGGCCGAAGAGGGCCACGCGGTCGGCGCCGAGAATGTCAAGGGCCACCGTGTCCCCCATCGAGGTGCTGGTACCGAAACCGATGTACGCGAGCACCATGAACGAGCCGAACCAGTACAGTTGGACCGGTACCGTGCCACGTTCGCGTTCGGAACCGCTTTCCCCGAAAAGGCTTACGTTACAGTTGACAGTGCAGTCAAGGGGGTTCTGAGTATTATTGCACGCGAACGGCGGAATCGGTTTCGCGCCGAGCGTGCGGCACGTGTCGGTCGATCTTTCCGCGTAAAGTTTGAGCGAGAAGTTGGACGAGGAAGTTAGCGCCGACGAGTCGGCGAAGCACGACAACTCGCAAGCGGCGACTTCTTCCCCGCCGCTACGCGTTCCGTTGCCGTGACCGGCTCGCGAACACAGCGTCGCGAAGACGCCGGTCGCGTTGCACGCGACGGAAAAGTTACTACTGCCAGGGTTCGGAGGAGGAGGAGGAGCCGGGACGAAGTAGATGGTGAAGAAGGCGGAGACGGTGAGGGCGATGCTGCACACGAAGACGGACTTGTGCTGGCGGAACTTGTCGGCTACGGCGCCGAAGACGGGCTTCGAGAGCAGGCTGCAGACGGCGAGTACGGAGTAGAGGAGCCCCACTTGGGCCGCGTTGGCCCCGAGCTGCATGAAGTACGTCATGGCGAACGGCACGAACCCGGCCACGGCTGCAAAGGGCACGTGCATATTGTTGCCAATTTGGCGAATTTCCATAAAGTT
>WWPM01023698.1:0-12381 GCA_023279145.1 Glomeris maerens
AAATATATTTTCAGCTAAAGCTATATTTCAAAAGGTACAAATAGACCATATACAAAAGACGATTTGACCCAATTACAGGGATATTTTCGCTGAATTATGTTTTAAAGGCCGCCGATTCTAAAAATGACTGTCCATCAATCAAGTTATTGAGGTTCGACTGTAATAGCACTATTGCGAGAAAAGGACCTCTTCCATTTCACTGATGTTTACGTTATGTACCTATCATAATTCAATTACTTGCGATACACCTTTTCCAGACGCGTGCGGTTCCTCGATTCGTTTTAAGATCATTCCAGTAGAAATGGTCCTGACATTCTGGAAATGAGCCCTTTCCGTATCTAAAGTCTAAGCTTGCTGACATCTGATTGAGGCGCCGAGAATTATTAGGTATTGGGACATATACTTTGAGTGAAAGGGAGTTTTCCTAAAATGGTCATATATACCTTTACGGCAATATGCTTCTTTACAGCCATATTTGGATCTGTTGAGGACCCAAGGACCGAGAAGAGCCCCCTAACAAAATTTTTTTAAACCTGTCACAGGTCTGCAATAAAGCTGTGAATGTTTCACTTGCAGCCTTGCAGGCATGTGGCATGCATGTGACATGCATGTGACAGCCAACAATTTTTGTTAGGGCCGGGCCATCAAAATCTGAAATAACTGTATAGGATCGAAAGGGGTTCACTTTCATACATAAAGGCACTTGGTTTTCAAACGGATACTGTCCTTATCGTGAACCTTACTTCTATCTTTTTTCAAACAGGTTTCAACTATACAACATCTGCCAGAGAAACACGAAAAGTGTACTTTTACGATTTTCTTAATAATTCATTATTTGTGGAGGTGTGAAATTTTAGCCGAGACTGTGTGGGCGTTGCGACGTCACGGGCACGATTGTTATCGCCGTCTCAAGACAGTTCCTTAATACTTAACTGCCCGGCATGATTTAGCACTGACTCGATTGAGTTACTATCTTCCTCCACTTTTTCTTACTGCAATAACCTTAAAGAAAGAACCTACTTTTTTTGCTGGCCCTGTCATCGAGTTAGTAAGTCAAATGCCCTAACCGAGTCCCAGCCATATCCACTTCCACAGAAAACCAATTAATCTTAGATCCTTTCCAATAACGGTGCGAACTGTATCGATCGATACGATTTCAATACAAACAGTAGGTACAGACTGGGGATTAATTACACTGAAATCAAAATGATATTTCGAATAGAGCCGATACAAACAAATTCAATGTGTCAATTATAAAAAAAAAAACAAGATGTTGTTGTTCTTTTACTGGGAACAAAAACTTGGTTCTTCTCGCCAGGTGCTAAACTTGTACGAAAACTGCTTCAGTTCCTCCACGAAAACAACAAAAATAAAAAAGACCATACTGGATTGCAGACCTTGGCATCGCTGCAGAAATTGGGACAACAAACAAGATGGCGGATCGAAATTAAACTTCTGCAAAGTCCAAACAAAAACTGCTTCTGATTTATTAGTTGCGAGAGTTTTACTGAATAAAAGGTTCCTTAGCGCAGGCGGACCTTCTATATGAACGATCCCCTCGATAAAGCCACAACTTCCTAACATGTGATATTGTAGGGTCTAATGTCAAACCAAGTTACTGTTTCTGAGCTATTAGTTAAGTTATTACCAAATAAGAGGTCCTTTAAGAGACGCAGACCTTCTATCTGAACGACCCCCCCCGTCGATGTAGGAAGAGTCGACTGTATAGAAGGGGGGGTTCAGCATTCTCAAAAACCAATCGTAGCTAATTTCTTGGAACCTCATCGGTTTACCTTTTACATAAAGTCAAAGGGCCATTCGTGTGACGCCCACTGAAGCCTGGATTTCAGTCGCGTCTCAATAGGGCACATGGCCAACAAATACCCAACTGAGAATAGTGATGAAGACTGGCACAAACAGAAAACAAAAGTTGAAAACTTTCCTACGCCTCGACCTTTTTTTCTTGAAACATTTTTATTTACCCTCTCAACTCCCTATTTCTTGTTGTCGAAGAATAAACTGGGACCAAAATGGATGGCGACCAAAAATAAAAAAACACACTACCCACTGTCAACGGTTTGACGAATGTAGCACAGAGACAGAGTTAAGAAGTTTTCAAGATGGCGGCCGCCAGTAAGGAAAAAGTCAAAATGGCCGCCTTCTTCTCGGTGTAAACATCTTTCTTCGCCAAAAACCAAAAATCTTCGCTGTCTGCAAAACAACTGCGCATGCTTCTTAACAACCAAGCTTTAAAAATAATCATTCATCAGTCAAATGCCACTGTGTGTTACAGCAGCGCCCCCTGGACAACAAAATCTTAGGACTAAAATAACACCGAGTAATGCAGCAGCCCCTTACAACCTTAACCAACACAATCTGTGTTGTGGGACCATACATAAGTGGTCCTCAAATGTATCAAAAACTACCCAACACTTCTTTTTTTTTATAAAAGGACCTGAACCCCATTTGCTCCATTAGCAAGAACAGGTTGCCCTTGAAATCTTGCTGAAGACTGCCCTAAACAGTTAAAACACTCGAGTATAACGTTATATATACAAGTATTGGGACCATTTTGTCTGTGACCCAAGTATATATGCTACACGATTCTAAGCAACGAGTGGCCCTAACAGTATAGAGTCCTATTCAGCAAAATTTGAATGAAGGAACATTTGTCTGTCAATTGAACTTGATTGGGTGGAGAAAGGGCCCTTTAGGGATGAATCTAAACACTTGCTTCCGCTTGGCACGCATTGCCAAAATCAAAAATGTCATAGGTCAAGTTGCGACGTCACAAGAAGCCAGATGGTGGTTTTTAATCTCGCTAAACAAAGTGAAGCCTCTTCACATTTTACAGGGCAGCCAGTATGTCTGTTAACTTCACAACGGAACACCGCAAACGGCCTTCACGCATCCTACCAAGGTCAAACGCTACCTTAAATGTAAATTGCAACTGTTTTTGTTGAATAAAACCCCTAGTTACAACCCAGTATGTCTCCTTGATGATGAATCTAATCATATTTAACTTCTGCAAGTTGCATGCACAGAAGTTTTGCTGGCAAAAAGCCCAAATTTGACCATGTACATATGTTATTAACATGTCATTAACTGCGACCAACCAAAGGACCGAACGAACATGGTCATATTTACCTTAATTAAGCATCACACTGCATTCCCACAAGGAAAACAGTCGTTATTAAGAGGCTATAAGGATAAAAGTAATAAGGAAAACGTCTTTGACATCATAAATCGCAAGATTCTCGTCGTCTTACACTTTTCTTTTCTTCCAAATTTAATTCCAACCTTCTTGTTTTACTCAAATGACGTCTACAGGGTGATTAACGAGGTTGCACTCGAATTAGGCCTAAGACACGAGGGGGGGGGGGGGCGGTGAACCCCATGTAACAACAGCCCCCCCCCCCCACAAACGCATGACCAAACCCACAAATCTGTCTTTGAAATGTATACACATCTGTCACCAATCACATCACATAAGACTTGAATGAATACCAATTGTGACAAAAGCTCCTCCTCCCCCCCTTTTTTAAAGCACCAAAAAGAGGGGGTATTAATAGTTACGCTGCATATTTCATGGTTTTGGCCAGCTGCAACATCTTAACAAACAATAACACCGACACTTCCGGTTTCCGGGTTTCTCTCTCTGTAATAAAGCTACTTAAACTATGTTACACTTATTATATCATTAAGGGCCTACAAGAATCAAACCCACGCAATATCGCATTATTATTCTTTCAAGAAACGCATTGCAATTGTAATGGGGGGGAATAGAGGCGTTAGGAGAAAGATGGCGGCTGCGTTGAGGGGAAACACGGAGGTCTCAATGAGGGATTTGTGGAATGACTAAACTACATACTACGTAATTGTCGGCATCGATGAGGAGGGGGAATAATGGCTATAATTGGGGCATAAATGAAGAGGCTGAGGGTGAGGAGAAACATGGATGCCGAAATGAGGAACTCGTCAACTGTAAACTAGTACATTTACGGATGCCTCGATGGAGACCAAGGAAAATTCCCTTGAAAGACGCCATTTGTTTCCTTTGAAACCCATAATTAATTTACGTAACACTCTTTGCTGACACTAAAGCGCTCCATTTCATGGAGTTCACATTCCTCGATATATCATTCAATAAATAATTCCATTCATTTCCTTCGCTAATGTGAAACCAAGACAAATTCATTTCCTTTTTACAATTTGAAAAAAAACAATGTTAACAATAATCGACTACTTTATTTACATATTTACTATTTTGTACTAAATTAGTCGCATTTTATAGGTGGAAAAAAACACCGCAATTTAGTACAAATAAATAAAACCTCGTTATACTTAATTGATTTCGGAGTTTAAGAGGATTTTTCTCATGTCACATCGCAATTTCTTAAATAGGGGGGAAAAAATGTGCGGCTTTCAGCAAAGGAAACAAGGAATTCATTTCAGGAAAAATACTTCACTTTTAGGTCAAGTCAGTTTTGCCAGTGAAACGAACCTCCTTCAGATTTCTCTTCATTTCAAATTCCCAAAGAATTACAGAAGCATATTGCGAGTGACAAGGAAGTGTCTCTTCGAAATGTCTTTTAAGAAGTGGCGCAAATATATTTCTGGACACAAAAAATAAAAAAAACAACATCTTTAGATCACATTTCAACTTTTTCCTTCAAGGAAATAATCCAGGGAATCCAAAGATTTTCTCATCTCAAATTACCTAAAATTCACGTTAAAATTAAGTTCCTAATCTTAAAAGACAAAGTAACAGTTTTATTTTCCCGCGGTTGTTCTTCAAGTGGATCTTAGAAAACATTGGTATCAATTAATAATCTTCAATTTGTAATTACGCAGTTACGAATATAACAGTTTCCAACAATCATGTTTCACAGTCAAAAGAATTTGATTGGGTAACTAATAAATTTGTATTAAAATTGGATTTAAATAAAATCAGTAAACTAAATTACTGGAAATAATTCCCCGACCTTAAGACACCCTGTAATTAAAACCCAGTTCGCAGCAAAACGAAGTTAAATTTCTAGGCAATTCCCAAATAAATTGACGAGATAAGTTATCGATGAAGTTAGATAACATCTTGCATAATAGCAATCCTTTTTTCTTTAAATTTTAAGAACAAGTTCTAAAAGAAATGTGGGAATGTGCACCTGTCGCCTTTTCCAATCTTGGTTGCGTATTTTCACCCTATTTATACGGATGACTCAACTGCAAAAGCCAAAACAAACTAAGTATATTACGTGCAATCGCAGCGGAAAATGTTGCGCGCCTTCGGCCGCCAGGCGGCGCCACCTCGCCATCCTCATCAAAGCCGCCATCTTCTATTCTCCTCCTTGCATGCTAATTTGGTGACCAGTGCGCAAACAAACACCCACATTCTTGTACTTTGCTTACATTTCTGCCAATGTTCACTCTCTCGATAAACAAATACACTCGCTAATTTGCATATTTTAACAATTCATTTTCCTCCCACTATTTACAAGCTCTTTCTCCCCTCTTTCGAAATACAATACTAGATCAAGTTTCTAATACACATTTCAAAATTATTCCAATATTTCTAAAGACCCCTGTGTATATTCATTTAATTAATCGAACTCAATTGCATTTATTCTTATTAAATTTGGTAACAACTCAATTTTGAAAATAGTTCAATGTAATGTACCAATTTCATAACATTTAGATTTTCAACAATTTCGCAATTCCTTTTTCAGGAAATCTGGATTGTATACATTACAAGAAATAAATAGTTATAAGAACACGTGTGACAGGAAGACATTAAAATTTGTTGTAATTAAAAGCGCAATGTGTTCACGTGTTGCACCTGAATAAATTCAAATCCAGCGATACACTTTTTAAACACATGTTCAGCATATTTTCGCATCAAGGACTTCTTTACACAATCCTTCTGCCAAATCGCACTTCAAATCAAAATAATTTAGTCATAAGTTAATCCTCACTTAAAATAACACGGTTCTAAGCCAAGTTGCGATTTTTACAGATTATCGAAATTGTAGTAGAAGTACTAATAATTAGAAGAACCTCGTGAAAAAATTATCATTTCTCTAGTTAAAGTTGCGTGATAGGAGGTCTTTAAACAACAGTTTATTATTAACGAAATCTGCGATTATAATCTGATTATGTCACAAATTCAAACACGACTTTGCCATATCTCAAATTCCCAAAATCACAATTTCTTTTCCAAGATTCAAATGATAATAATCTGAAATCGTATTTTCCTTTGATACCAATTTGAAATATTACGCAAGTGACAATTAGGCAATAGCTCATTCGCATTATTAGGATTGTAATTTGAAAACTTTATTATTAGAAAGGAGTTTGATCCGACCACCCAACATGTGTTTATCTTTTTTGGGGCAAATAATAATCTGTCTCTCTCTCTCTGTTGAAGTTATAATTTCGCAGATAGCTGCCAATTATCTTGCAAGTAAGAAAGTAAAAGCATTATTTTGTTATCTAGCTGCTGGCTTTATATACGAGCCCACGCCCATCCTATCAACTTATCAACATCAACGTTCAAAAACCACGAAATTATCATTTACAAATTCTCCAAAACATTTACATCTCTCCAGGTATTTCTCAATATAGTATCTCTTATTTCCATTCTTTCCTAGAATTTCGCAATTTCAAAGACACAGTTTATAAATTCATCAACATCTTCATTCATTTTTACAACTGAACATGTACAAATTCAAATATTAATTTTCAGGATTTGACATTTCTAAACTCCTATTTGTCTATAATTTCTAATTGATGTCGGAAAAGTTAAGCCAGTAAACTTGAAAAGCAGCTTCACAAAGTATGAAACAAGGTCAATGTTCAAAGTGGCAACCACGTGTTTCATAACAAAGCAATTTTTCATAATAAAATGAATACAACAATTTAATTTCTGCATTGAACTTGGCTGATATAAATCTGCATCGCTGGTTGTTCGTTCGCTTCTCCCAACATTGCACATTTTCAATTCAAGGTTATCCTTTTTTTACTTTTTACAAATCTGGTTCCCAATAAAATTCATTGTTGACGCCCATTTTTCAAAAATAAAAGCCAATCTTTATGCCATTGTCTTCAACAAATCAAGTCTCTACACCGTTCAATTACCTTCTTTCAAACACACTGTATTCGTGGAATACTTAAACAGAAAAACCCGAAAACAAGGAATTGATAAATATATGAGCAAGCTTTAAAAATAACCACGTCTGTGTTAGTGCGATGTGATACATATACGTGCAAACATTGCAGCACTTTTCCTCGTAAAAACACAAAATAATCCCTTGTTTTAAGAGATACCCTTCCAGAACAACCAATCCGAGTATTTACCACCTCAAAACGAAACGAAGCACTCGCAGATCGATCGAATTTTAATAATTTTTAGAAGAAATCGTGAGAATTATTTTATATTTCGGACATTCGCAACTTTGTTGCGGAGCGCCGAACGGCGCGCGAGTTTCTGTCGCGACGCCCACGCTTTCTCTATCAGTCACGTGACTGAAAGTTGCAACGCATCCGATTCGACGCAGCCCCGTTTCGGACTTCTATTTCGCGGCGTCGTTTCGCGACGCGATTTCGCATTTTTGAGAGGAAAAGAGAAGTTTAAAACAAATGCATCCGGTTCGCGGCTTTCTAAATGGGGATTACGGTGCAGAAAGCGAGAGTCTTACCGTGAAAACAGGAGTGAAAAGTGCGTCGAAAGTTCATAGCGGGACAGTCGCGCAGTCGGCCACCATCGCGGAGTCCCGGATGTCATGTAGTAAAATAGCAGGGGTGATCCAATAATCATGTCTGCTAGGTTCTCTCACACTGCCTGTTCCAACCAGACAAGTAGTATGTAATAAACTGGCTAAATGTCATAAAAAACAAAAAAGCCTTGCGTCACGGTCACGGGGAGTTGGTTCCTACCTCATTAAAAACTCAAACCAATCATCGTTTGGCAATATTTTAATTACGAAAAGTAAAAAATTTAGGGGAGAATCACCTCAAATTAGACTTTCCCACTTTTAAACAGATAAAAACAGTTAAAAATAAATAGTCGTGCAAAACTTGTAAATCACTTTAGAATTTTGAGAGGTTTAAAATTTCAGGAAAATCCACTGCAAATTTAAGGTCCGCCAAATTTGAAAAAGTGAATTAATTATTAAGTAATTTAAGAAGAATAAAAGTGAAATTAATTGCATATTAATAACAGCGTTAAACTTGGGGACCGTATAACATCATAGGCGTATTGAAGAGCAAAGTTCGGTTGGTGAGGAGATAGCTTCGTGGTTAGCGTAGCGGTCTGCCAATTGCAGACGTTTCAATGTAAGGGGTTCGAGCCCCGGGTTTGCTTAACTGTTAACTTTAAAATTAAAAGGGTTGCTTCTCCTCCCCCATACCCCTCCCCCGTTTCTTACCCTCCTCCCTCCCGTGAGGGAGGGGGGTAAGGGGGGAGGGTTATGGCCAGAGGAGGAGGGGGTGGGCGGGAGCCATGCCTCACCTGGGAAAATAATCAGATGTTCTTTTTGTTTATTTTTTAACAATGATACATAAATTAAAACCAAATAAACATTAAATTGGAATAAAAATAAAGTTAATATTGCATTAAAATGAAAGAAATAAATGATTAAAAACCATATTCATAACATTCTCCTAAAGAAATCTAACCAAGTCTTAAAACAATGAAAAGCGTCCTACTTGTTACTTTCTAAAAACGTTGGTGAAAAAGCAATAAATCTAGCTGAATTGCAGACATTCAATAAACAATTTCTTAATAACTCCCATCTCTTTTTAAACTATAAGTGTAATATTCTATATGCATGAGAAAGTGAATTCCCACCAGGAATACGTAAGCATGCATAGTTTCAAATTGATTGAATATCGGCAAATGGATTAAAAACAAACAATGAATTGAATCGAGGTAAAAATATATTTTATTTCTCTTATTTTTTCCACGACACGTGAATCAGTTCCACAATTAGTAAAATTAGCTATTTCCCGTTTCATTCAAAACCCGTAAAGCTTCCAAAAATACTCGTTATATGCTTATTAGAAAATACATTGTTTCTCGATCACGGTCCCTTCATAAGGAGATGACGCGTGCCCCGTCCACGGCCTCAAAAACATAGAACGTGGGATTTCCTTTGTAATGTTCCTGCAATAACAAAATCAAAGGGCTTTTCATAATAACTGAGAAATGTTCAGTTCTATTTCTCAGGTGATAACGTACCTTTATCTGGACCATTACATCGTTCACCGCGCTGGACTCGGCCAACGTTACGGTGCAACCCCCGAAGCCGCCGCCAGTCATTCGCGATCCGTAAACTCCGTTCACTTTTGTCGCCAAATCTACCAAACTATCCAATTCGGGACAAGACACCTCAAAATCGTCCCTTTGAGAGAAAAAATTAAAATATTATGCGGTTCCACTTTGATTCACTTCAAATTCCCTTAAATGTTATCAGAATTTCAGGACGTCTTCTCCAGGATACTGACCTGAGCGAATTATGACTTGCAACCATTAATTCGCCAAACTTGACGAAATCATTGGTCTTCAGCGCTTCGGCCGCATCGGAAGTCCTCGCGATTTCCGACACGACGTGCCGCACCCTGCGGTAACCTTCCTCGCTCAGTTTGTCTTTATTATCTTGAATAAACGGAAAACTTTTCAAACACAAGAAAGCTGAACATCAATATCCGCCAACTACATCATCAACGTTTCGCGAATGGAAACCAGTAATACGGCAACGCGAATACTGGAAAATCATTGACACGCGTATAGCTCAAAAGAAACTCGAGGTTTTCTCCTTGACTGATTAAGAACTTTCTAAGAACTTTGTAAGCACTGGTCAATTGAACATGGTACCCAAATTTTGATGAAAACAAATTTATCTCTGCCAGATACGTGACGTAAGAAATGATTTTTAAAAGGTAGCAATCTCCCATTCTGTTATGAATATTGTATGCGGTTACTAGCAACAACCTTCTAAAAGCTTCAAAGAAGCATCTCTCAAAGTACGAACTCCTAAGATGTTGGCGGCATCTTCGCAATGCCGGCGGCGCTCGGGGTATTCGCTTCCCGTCAACTCGTGTCTCACGTTCGAGTTTATCACCAAGAAAACCAAAGTGGCGTTTCTTAAAGGTACGTGAATCGCATCCAACGACCTGAGACAAGATAAAACATTTCTTTCAGAAATTGGCTTTATCCAATATATCAACATTGACACGCAAGTGGATCCTTATCTCACGTGTTTCCAAACGCAAAGTGCAGTTATCAAATCATTTCGTTTCTAACATCGTATCTGCCATTAACATTTCATACAGGATTGCATAATAGAATAACACCTCGTTTTTGTTCAAATGAAAAAATTTCTTTGCTCATTAATAATTAAATCTAAAATTTATTTCATAAAATAAAATATGGTAGCATTTTATATTTACTGAAATTATCTCGCAGTCGTACAAAAATCTGCTGCTGAAAACAATTGAAAGGTTTGCCTAATTTTCGCCCCAAAAGTATTCAACAAAAAGGAATACTGTAATTATTATCAAATTCAGTTATATTTATGAACATTTAAATAGATGTCCTACAAAACTGTGCTGCGGGAAACGATACATATTGCATAATTTTGGCCAGAAGGGGAGTGCTATTTGCGTGTAATTCCGCATGAATTATATTTATCTACCAGCACTTGGAAATTTGCAATTTTCCCAAGGGTTTAACGGTATTCATTTACAAGCAATTTACATAAGTTTTCACTGACATATTGTTGACTGCGATGTACCGTATTTTCATTCTTCGAAGAACTTCAAGGATTTAAAACTCCTCAACTGACAAGGTTTTCTGAGGTATAATTCAGTGTACCTTAAACCGGCAAAAAGAATGTTGTTAACCTGCAATCGATTAAAAGGGCATGTTCCTTTTTGCCCATCACAGTTATAAATTGGTCCATAATACCGCACGGCATCCCCGGGTAATCGTGCTCGGCTTTCTGGCAAGCGAGAGCCTTATGTCGCAAACTGCAAACACAGCATTCAGTTTACATAACAATTGATAAAAGTGATTCCTGGAAAAATGTTGCGTAACCTATTGGCTTTATTCGCAGTCAGGCTTTCCAAGAAAGTGTACATTGCGACTTCCAATGAAGCTGAACTTGAAAGTCCACCACCAAGTGGCACGGAAGTCACAATAGCAGCATCAAAGGCGCACAATTCACCTGCAAAAAACAACGTAAAACTCGTAATCTTGCAATTTAATGCTCAATCTTCAAGCGTGTTAATGTTTTCAGTTTCTTTAAATGATGCACAAGAATGCACTTTAATGTAAATTAATAAATGCTATGAATCAAATTAAGTGAATAATTAAAATAAATGACATTGATATCTAACAAACAGATTTTGTTCCCTTTTATTTTAAACATGTGTAATATTTAAAACTGATGTCCATTTCATGGCTGCGCTTAACTAAAACTACAAATTGGTTTTAATTGTGAATTATTTTTAAAAGTAATTCTTAATTATTACATAGTACAAATGTTTGTATAGCATTGTATAAATTCAAATGTAATGCAATTATACCAGGAAAATTAGCCACCACGCCTTTCACGTAGTTCGCCCATTTTGGTGATCCAGCTTTCAACTCTTTCCCATTTCCTGGCAACTCGAACTCTACAAATTTCGGATCGTCTGCTCCAACAGCTGACGTAATCAGTCGACAAATTCCACTTTCCGACCTCTTGCCAACAACCACCGTGTACAAAGGGATCGCCTATGAAACGAAAACACTGCATTTATCCACAAAAACCCTGAAAACAATCCCGAAAATACGCCGTGCGCAACTTTCTCTCTCTCACGCAACATATCGCGCGCAATAGAACGTATTACGTTAACTATGCGGAATTGCGCGCGGTGTGTTGCTCGAGAAAGAACGCTGCGCTCGCAAGACGCGCACGCTGTTTTTTCAGGCTTACCATCGGTAAAACGAAACCTCCATTGTAATCCACGTGTTCCCCTATCAGATTAACTCTGCCGGGTGCGCAGGCGGCTAAATGGCATTTGTTTTTGAAGTAATTCTCGAATTGAGACGATGCTGAATAGACGAGTTGCTCCAATGTCAGTATTGGTTCAGCCATTTTTTGGGGAAAAAGTATGGAGAGCCGCACAGCTCCTCTAATAACGATGCAACAGGCTTTGAAGAAAAGTTGTTTTTCTACTCCTTCTAGCCAACTGGGAAATCTGCAATCAAACAATGTTCTTGTCAGATATCATGTCACTGATAAACAGACTTCATGTGTGAGACTGCCAAATATTATACACAAGCAATTCTTTCCAAAGATAATAAATTTTGGCACTGTCATATACTTTATTATTTGTATA
>WWPM01023698.1:12391-23973 GCA_023279145.1 Glomeris maerens
GTATAGCCGGGCTATATCGGCCAAATATAACTAAATTCAAGAAATATAACATCCCTGGGTTTCATGTATTTTGGACAGTGTCCTTGTTCGAGAAGCACAACTTAATTGGAGTTTCCCAACAAGGACAAGTCCACACATGTTTTCCAAACACATACTACACTCACTCCTTTTCCCACTAGGCAATTATCCTTGGTCGCAGTTACAGTATACTTCAGTTATTCCATATCAAATTGAAAAGAAGTGTACTGATTTTCAAATAGAGCATCTCCAAAACAAAGGAAATCATAAAATAGCAACAATTTCAGTTAAAAAATACTTCATAGGTAATATAATGCATTGATATTGAAAACTAAACTTGATATATGAATAAAATTCAAAATTTTCTAATGGCTAATTGGGAAATTATTGTTAATTGTCATTAAATCAATGTTAATTCACGTGCAGTGAATATATTTAGGACAGTTATGTGTATAACCCAGGCATCTGAGATAACATTGACTTGCAATTGCAGGGTTGTTAGTAATAATTGGATGTTAGCTGCATTGCAAACAAATTGCACAAAAATAGAAAACTTCATACACTATATGATCCAAACTTACATTTGACTGCATTAATGAGGACAACTACGATTTACTTTAACGAACCATGTATACTTCATTAATGAGATTCTCAATTACAGCTGTTGTTGTTTTATTCATGCATTCACAAGGAAATTATTGGCCCTGGGGAATACACGTGTATAGTAGACCTGTATTTCATGATTTGGTGCTCAAGATAAGGAAGGGGATAAGTTTTATAAACAGAAACTTCATGCAAATGCTACCCCAGAGGAACATAACCTTTAAACAGAGGTCTTACATAATTAAGTAGCTAGCTCGATCGATTGTTGATGATTAAAAAGTGTGTATTTTGGTCGACGAATTGCTCTCATGCTGGGCGAGAGAAACTTTGACCTTGGAGCATCCCATGAAGGCCAAACGGATTCTGGCAACCCTCCCATTATAATGAACAAATTTGATCCGGCCAACTTGATTAAATGTTTATCACATTTGATTAATACCCTATCAATCAACATTGATCTTAGTTACAAGTACTTGCAATCCATGTTGTAATCCAGATAGATGAAGTCTAGTATACATATACGCAGTTGCATTTTATTGGATCAAAATGAATTCGAGGTTGCATCCAATTAAATACACTACAATCAACTTCAACTGGATCAAGTGATTCACGTACATCATCATACATACGTAAATTGATTATAATGATTTGATCCAGTTGATTAGGCGAAATTGTGTTCCAAGTTGGACCAGTGACTTTGATCCAATTTCGATCTAAATCTTTCATAAGGGGTCGTATCGATAGGTTAATTATACTGGAGTTGTATCGAAAAGACACCGATACGGTTTGTGCGTACTTGGTCAAAGATTTAACCAATACCAAAAATGCATATTGTAGCCTGGCATTGTAGTGCATGAGCGTTCCTATTTAGCTTCCCTACATGGCATGTTGCTGCCCATTCAGTTTGCGAGATATACACTAGAAATGCATGTGCTGACCTTGGCGCTCTTGTCCAAGGCCATTTCCGGTTCGTGTACCAGAAGCGCCCATTACTTCTGATCACTTCACCTCTTCACATTCAACTTCCTATCTATCACCGTTTGCAAGTAAATCTCAATCAGGCGTTACTTACGCCTCACCCTGTATAGATAGACCTGCAGGCGCATAAATCAGTCAAAATGCACATTTCTTTGCGAAAACAAAAAACCCTGAAGATCTGAAATGTCGGCTTACATAACTGGACAGTGCGAAATAACCGAGTGACAAATGGGAAATCAGATTGGGACTCGCACTCGTAAATCACACCGATATACAGGCTTACGCTTAAGTCAGGTGCTTATATAGTGAAGTAGGCTTATACACGCACAGGGAAAAATTTTGCCTGGGGCCAATAAAATATAGGGCCCATACATCCAAACAAGTTCACGGTTGGAGGAATCTGATCTGACCAAATTTATACTTGGGTACGCATATGTAATACTGTATATGGGCATATGAAATTTGGCGGATTTTTGAGATGCATGAGCTATTGACAGACATGGTTCTCTTGGTGACCGAGCCGCTGCTTTCGCATCACTAGTCACCATGTACACACATTTCCGCCATCTTTGTCGTCCACATAAGCAAAAAAATAAAGGACCGATTCGGCGAATCCTTCCGCAAAAATCTCAAAATTTTCCTCCTCTCTCTTTATACTCTTCAACCCACGAGACTTTCGCTTTAATGGGTACCAAATCTCTTTAAAATAACTTTGCTTTCTTTCCATTGCAAGAGCGGAGGAGCTCCATGTATAGGACATCCAAATTCAAAAATCGATGCGTTAACGCGAATGCGGCTCGCAACGTGTTCAAATCTCAAGTTTTATCGGTTCAATGCGCATTCAAGATCCGAATTGAACGCATTTCGCCATCCACTGCTTGCTACAGCATTCAATCAAATTCTTGTTTCCATATCGGGTATAAATAATTTACCGCGTTTCCCCAATTTAAAGCGTAAGTATTGACGACACCGAATTAATGTAAAATTTTCCATGCATTGCTATGCAGCATTAGCACGTTGCCTTCCCTTTTTGCAAATGGTTCGTACTTGTCTTTTAAAAGGCCTTAAAAGCATCCCCATTTTAGAATGAACAGTACAAAATTATATTTTCCCCAAAACTTTATTTCTATTCGTGTAAGAACCTCTAATATGTGACATTGAAACCATTCTTCACTCATATAAGAGATAAGACAAGAAGAACATGCACTGTTTCTTATATGAATGTCCAAAGAATCAAAATTTTGAGACTGGTCACTCTGTATTAACTTTAATAGTATATAACAGGGTTTCACATTCGGTTCACTGTCAAACTTTTCTTATTCATTGTTAAAAGTAATTTAAAAACTTTTACAAACTTTCGCAGAAAGTTGCAAATTAAGTTAAATCATGATCATCTGCACACACTTTTTGGAGATTAAAAACTAAATAATTCCCTGTCAGTACATTATTAAGGTCATAAGCGCTTTTAAAAAAAGGTATTCTGCGCAAATACCATTCAAAATAAGCAGATGAAACAATAAATTATCGATTTTATTCATGAGGGCTTGCATCGAAGTTTATTGAGTTTCGGGGGGAAGGGGGGAAGCCAATAAGGAACATTTCTTAGCTGAATATAGCGAGAAGAACCTTTGCTAATAATAGTCACTGAAGCATACAGTATATGACTACACATTCACTCCATGTCCAATTTGAGTCAGATGTGAAAATTGTCGCCTGTTCACAAGGAACAAGGGCACTGTATAGAAAAACTGCAACGCACTATCAAAAGCGCGAAAATGTCGAGTGTCATCGTGAATCACACTGGAATTGGCGATAAAATATTATTGCTAAACTAAATTAAACTCATGTAGTGTTCCCAGCAAGTATACTGAGAAGTAAGGGATCGTCCACAAACTACGTCTGCTCCATTTCCAGACCCATCAATTTAAAAACAAAGCATATTACAAATCATAGCAAATATAAAATGAAAGCCATATAACTACATTCTATTCTATTATTAATTACGTCATGCTATCTGGCACATTGTAAAGTTCCCCATTTTGAAGTACGTCATTTTCACTTGAGTACATTGTATATTTCCATAGGATTAGACTTTTAAACAGACTTCTGCATGCAATGATTCTTCAAATTAATGAGCTAGATTAAAGCAGAGAATCCTCCAAATCAGTTAATTTCACTTGTGTAATTACATGCAAGATTTAACCTGTTGTTCGTTAAATCAGCAGTTACAATGCTGACAGTATAAATGATGAGAGAGAGATCCAGTAATAAATTTCATCTTCTAGCTGCACATGAATAAAGAAGTTTATAATTAATTTTGCGCGAATAACAGCGAAGCAAATTATTGAGGTAACTAACTGCACAAGTTGTTGTTATTGTTGTGGCTGTTGCTTTAATATTGAACCGTATTTCTCGAAGGATAAAGCTTGTAATAACAGCTCGTTTGCACGTGCACTGTTTATTTGACACTGCCATTGGTCCTTTGCACGCTCACAGTTGGATCAAAGAAGGCAGGGGAAGGAATAAATGCTCTCTCCATACCTACATTTATCAAAGGAAGTCCCAAAATATAGCTATTTGCTTTATAACTTACGAGCAGAGACTGGAAACGTATGCGCTCTGGTGCACAGAGAACATCTAAAGCATTCACTTTCAACCTCCTAACATCTGATCGATATAAACTGCTATATTTATAGTAGTTTTGAAGTCGAATCGAAATAAATTCAAAAAGAAATAACGTGCATAAGGTAAATAAGCAAGGGTATAAACTTCTGCATACAATTTAATACATTTCAGTTCTGTAGCTTGCTAGTTGTTTAACACAGAACAAAAAGGGAAATTGCAAAGCTGAGCTCGAAAAATGCGACATGCGCAATATTCATACGAAGCAAGGCAAAACTAATCGTAACAATTGTTACGCAGTATGTAACTACGACCAGTGTTGCCACATAGGGAATGGGGCCAATTGGCAACAATCAGTGGATTCTAGTGTAAAGGTCCCCGTGGAAAAGGGGACCAACTGACAGCAATTAGAGGAATATCCAAACTAAAGCATAACTGTAACACATGTGTGTGCAGCGTTTACTGTAGAAGAGCTCAACTCCATTCGAGTTTTCAATCAAACAACTCTAGGAATTTGAGATAAGAATATATAATTCATGCCAACTAAACTAGTTTCGGTCCTTTTTATTGTCTCTGGGAAGTTACTTCTTCTAGATTTGATTCTGGACTGCACTCTATACTGAACAATAGGCCCATTGAACGCATTTACATAAAATGGTACGCTACTTTTGAATTTGAAGCAACAAGAACAAAAATCCCCAGTAAATAATTTAATACAAACCCCGGCCAGCAAATCACTTTTCCTTTAAATGTGCCTAATGTGCATGCTTCAATCAGTTCGGAAGTCCAAAAAGGGGTTGATATAGATCTGCTGTTTGCGATTATGGCAAAAAGAAAATGTAATTTATGCTTTGGGCGCGGTTAAAATATAACTGAATGCATGTCGTGAACATGTCATTGGTTGAACTGAAAAAGAGTATATAGACATAATGCAAAATGGTTATTGTATTAGCGCTGCATATAAATTATTACACTGTGGGAGATGTTAGCAATGTGAATTCAGAACTCCCCTTCCGGTCACATCAATATCCCCAAAGTACGTTGCAGAAGTTGGACTGCTTTTTTGGTGAAAAAGAATATTTGCATTGGTCCACAGGGGTGAAAAAAGCATATACACCACTTCTCCGATATTGCTTTTCCAAAAATAAACGCAAATCTCTTCTGCGAGTAATATGCAGTCCTGAAGATAGATCAAATGGGGCCCCAGTGCGATGTACTCCCTGTTTTGCCAAAAGGACCCGCATGGTGGCGCTCGTTCACAAACGAGACGTTAATAAATTTCATTTCCAGATTGCTACATGCAATGCATCACACTGGTTTCTTGAGATAATGAGGCAAATCCTCTTCAAAAAATTGCTTATTGTATTCAAGCCGATCATTATCACTACGCTATATACCATCTTCAAGACTAAGCATACAAACTACAAAAAGGGCACTGATATAATCTCTAATTTAATTCTAATTGGACAGCTGCATGTGCATGTTATGGGGATAAATGCAATATTTTTGCCGTTAATTATGCTGAATTTAATATGTTGAACTTTCTTTTGAATATACAAAATATTATTCATGTGAGTTTTGCTTTTAAAGTTTGTTGCATTTTCTAAAGTGTCCGATTTACGAACAACCCCTTGCACGAAATTCAGCCTTAATATATTATCTTCAAGACGGAAATTTATGTTTTCCTACACAATAAGGTGCAATAAGTGAGGCTGGAATGCTTCAAAATAAGCCAACTATCGATCACCAGAGTGGAATTCCCACATATACTTGCAAATCAATCTTAAATTCCAATCTTTAAAAGTGAACTGACATTGATTTCAAACATCCTTCAAGCAATACTTTATTGTAACAAGACAATATAAAATGAAAGTCATCTGACAAGGTACTTCTCATCTCGGATGTTTACTAAACTTTGGAAATGTATTCGTGCTTAAAGTCCCACAAAGTTTCACAATTTTAGATTATGGTTTCTGGGTATAATTAGTTCGAGTTTTACCAAATAAGAGGTCTCTTAACTTAGGCGGACCTTCTATCTGAACGGTCCCCGTCGATGTACGCCACACCCACTTTTAGAACGAGATTGGAACAGTCGACTGCACAAAAGGGGGGGGGGAGAGATTCAGCATGACTAACAACCTCATCAAAAACAAATAACATCTCCATGAAATTCACATTTACTTTCCATGTTTTAGAAGTTTGTAACTTATTTGAAACTTATAAATTAAACTGTCAATGAAAAACCTAACGCATTTATTTTAATGTCTCATTACGACAAAGTAAACCATTTGAGGGACTGCAAAGAGATTGGTGGCATTTTTTTTAATCCCACATAATCGATTAGAGTGCAGTTATACTTTATAAGCAAGTAAAAAACATTGGGCGCATTTTGTGATGCAATTCCACCTTCACACTTACAATTTTTCCCCTCATAATTTGTAAAGCACTCAAAATTAAAAACCAACTCCAGAAATTATGCAAATACTAATGCAGTCGCAGAAATTGCAATTAAGAAATGTACAAAATAATATTGTAGTTTCAAAAGCAGGATGACCTGCCCTTTGGTATTACGAACATCAAGAGTACAGTGTTGCAAGGTTTTTGTCATGGGAACCATTCACACATAAATGCATACAGGATAAACCTAAGGCACTAATAGGTCCGCTGAAAACAATAGCCATATCGATTGTTTACCTACTATTTACAACACAGGGGCTATGGGCACTTCTATAAAATTGTACTATATATTTATATTTGGAAAGGGATTCGTCAAATGAAATAAGGCGATTCATAAGTTGAGATATAGCGAGAAAATGGCATTTCAGTAACTGTCAGCTGGCCATTGAAGACACAAGGTCCATTTGTGCAAAATCAATAGAAACGAGCTGGAAATAACCTTGCACTGCTCATTACATGCATTTGGAAAGGACTGCATGGCAGCAGACTCCCTCAAGTGTACACAAGGCGCAGACTCATTTTCCAATCAAACTTTCATATAAAAGTGCCAAAAGACCGATCAAAACAAGGCGTTCTAGTTCATTATCTTGCCAGCAGGGGATTTCACTATGCAAAACTAGGGACCCGGACAATAGGGCTGTTGCACTATGCGTCGTCATGACGTCACACTTAGTTTCTCAAGTAGCCTCCATCTTGGACCACATATTGGATGCTCAAATTGAAGTAAAGTTACAATTTTGAAATTTTGTCGAATATTTTGCAAAGTTTTATTAAAAACTTCTTGAAGTACATTGAGATACCAAAACAAGTACAAAATAAAGCAAGAATTTTCTAAACAACTTATTAATTTTAAGATTCTCCTTAAATAATTTCTTAAAGGTGAAGTGACAAGATTTTCTAAGGTGCCCTGAAAATTACATTGAAGAACAATCACCAAAAAATAAAACTATAAATCATTGGAATTACTTTTAACATGGGGTCACAGAGATGCCAAATAGGCTAAGTAGTGAAGACCAACCATCCCCTTACCCCTTTTCAACTATAACTGGGGCAATTAAAGATGGCCGCTCCCCTAGCATTTGATCCCCTTCCTTTACAGCAACACATCGGAAAAGATGGGAGTGACGTCATCCTCTCAGAATTCCTGAGCTTTACTTTATAATATCTTAGGTAATGATTTAAAAGAAAAAAAATCCAATGAGTTGTACGTAGTTTTATATTTTGGTGTTTGTTCTTAAGTTTTATTTTCAGGGTACCTTAGAAAAGTTTTCCAGTTCACCTTTAATATTAGGAGATTTTCTTTAAATAATTTCTTAATATTGTCAGAACTTCCTAAATAATTCCTTAATATTGTCAAATTCCTAAATTATTTCTTAATATTGTCAGAACTTCCTAAATAATTTCTTAATATTGTTAGAAATTCTTTAAAAAAATTCTCAATTTTGACAGATTTCTTTCTGCATGAGAGAAGGAGTTCGATTTGATTGTACTTCTGATAAATGTCGGATTTTTCTGAATTTACTAATTTCTACAGATCATCCTAAACAATTTCTAAATTTTGCCAACATTTCATAAACAATCCTTCGTTTGGAAGTTATTATTCCAAAATTAGACTTGCCCCTTTCCACATTTTAAAATCCCTTCCTTGCATTTTGTGATCGCCGTCAGACGAATCGACATCCAATTTATTGACTGTCAATCAATTGTCCTAGAACCGCATGAAATCGTCAGCGGTTCTTATTATTATGTATTCTTGGAAATGTCAATACGGGCCTATACCAACACCCAGGAGATGCCAAATCGCCTGTTGTTATTGCCGGTCTGCCATATACAAACCAATTCATGCACTTTTCCCCCGCAGTTTCCCCAATTGGCAATTTCTGGGCCTCCACACAAAAGTGAACCACTTTTTCCTGATTTTGTTTTTTGCATGTATGGCGCATTTCCATAGCAAACGGCCCCATGTAGGATACAATAACACCACCCACACAGCAAGCCGTTACAAAAACACCTCCCATGGCATCCAACAATTTCCACCATATCTACATCTCTCTATAGAAAACGTTGTAAACAAGTAGAAATGCAATCGAACTGAAGATAGCTCAGATCTTTCTTAATCTCAGGTACTACCTTGGATGCCAATCTATGTAATAACGCTTCGTATACAATAACCAAGGATTCACTTGGGATCCGAGTTCATGTGAAATAACAGGGTTTTTCAAATCACATGCAAAAATGTGTAACTTATTCCAGACTAAAACATATTTAAAGATCTTTACCAGTGTCATCATCATCTATTCAGCCAGTCTTTCAGAAAATTCTGCCACAAACAAGCAACTGACAATATTATAATTGTTATTCAATATTATTTTTAAGGTGAAATTATTATATTATCAGTTGGGCAGAATGTACAGGGTGGCGCATAAATTTTTATGAGGGGGGGGGGGTCAAAACAAACGGTGAAATTTTTCATGATCCTCAATAAATCCAATTCTAGGGCATTGCAGATTGCAAAGCTACTAAAAATCAGATTAATTTGTCATTTATCAAATTGCAACTGTATTAGATCCCACGTACACAATTCACAATCATTGTGATCATTTTCAATAAAATTAAATTCAATGTTTATGCGTGAATGCAGACTATAAATCACATTTTTCTGGCTCTGAAATGGTATACATATTGGAATAAAATAGAGTAGCCAATATCGCAAAATTAACGTCAAATTAACTAGTCTTTAGTAACATTCGTCCAAAGGACCGTTTCAAGAATGAACGCAATGAATTTTTCAATCTGATCGTTGTTGGTTGCAAGGAGGAAATGTGAAAGGTCAGGCAGGATTTGCGGTTCACATTCCCTAATCACATATATTACATACTTTATACGGTACATGGGAGAGATGGAAAGATTGACCCAGTCATACTTGTAAACCAAGCAAGCGAAAAACTTCTTCACCAATCGCAACGACCAAAAAAGTTTGTGTATTACTATCAATCGACTCCCAAAACCGAGAAAACTAGACAATTCCTGAGCCACTTCCTTTTTCTTTCACGTGTCCCATGAAACCTACACACATGCACACAACAACTAGCTCTTTTTGCTGTTCAATTCCAATAGCTTTGTGCTGTACGTGTACGGAAATTACAAATATTGCGGAAAAATATAAATTTCTCTTCGATATCCCCTTGCATTCACCGTGTTTGGAGTACGAAATATCGATATCATTTTCATATTTTGTTTGCCTTTACGCACCACGTATCAATTGCAACGATCAACAAACTTGTGTTGCATATGAGGCAATTTGAATGACGAGTCTGCATTATTCTTGCATATAAAGTATAATTCCATCTCAGGAAATAGTCCCCACGGGGCTATCGCCGAATTTTGATAATATTTTGTGTAGTTGTTCGTACATATCCAGTGCGGAAGCATGCCAATTATAATAGCTAAATCCAAATTAGACCAAAAGTTACGGCTCAGCATCATGTAACGCAACTTCGAAAAGCCGAAAATGGTCACATTTAATCGAAAGTGCGCAGCTCTTTATCCAATTTTTGTATGACAATGAAATTATACCCTCATAAATATCAAGACAAAGTTATACAGAATCGGAACTTGGATTAAATTCCGTGGACCGAATTTTAATATGTAGGTCCTCACACACGAGAAAGACAGTTTCAGCAAAATCCAAGACATTGTCTGATTTTATAGAGATTACAACAAATCAGATGAAAGGAGTGACAATAAGTCGCAAGATGAGCTGACAGCATGTGGTAAAACGAAAACTATTTGAGGTTAAAAGTCACTCCACGAGGAACGAATGTCTTGACTTTTATACTTCTAGAAGTTTCCAAGAACTCAAACAATTTCACCACATCTCTTCGACACGTAGTCGATATACAAAATGTCACATTCAGACGCAATTATTTCAAAAAATAAGTAGACGTTTTAGCTTTGAAATGATATAAACATGATTGAGAATAAACGGTTTTTTGTATTTCTAAAAAAAAAATTGCGAGAACTTTTTGGATTGCCCTCGTACAAAAAGACCTGAAATGTCTGGGGATTTTTGTTATGGCACCATCCATTCATTTGTCATGCCTATTAGACAAGATTACAGTGACATTGCATCGTTTGTGTGTAATGATCCCTTATATAAATACAGTATGCTACACAAATTGACCAATGGTCAACACACAAATCTTTAAAAGAAAAAAACAGAATTTTCTCATGGATTTGAGCTGCAGGCTCAGTTTACTCTCTGGGATCACGAAATAAGAGGCAGCATTGGAGAGCACGGATGTTTGTTATTCCACTGCGCAATATTTATAGGTGGCGCCACTGGAAACTACGCCTAAGCGCCACCTGTCAACTAAATCTTTACAAAAAATAACGCCAATTCAGCGAGTAAGCCGAGGAAAATGGTGGCATTTGTTACCCGGTGACGCCTTTGTTTTGGTATAATTCACGTAACTGGGGACTCAGAAGTTGGGCATTGCGCCTGCGAGGACGAAAGCCGCCAGGTGGCGCTGTGAAAACAGCAGCGCACCATCGATTTCTGGAGTTAGCATAAGCGGAACGGAATACCTGAACAAATAGAGCTGCTAAAATAAATGCCACATATATTTTTAGAGATGCAAAGATCAAGGCAATCAGTTAATTCAACAATCAGTCAAGAAAAAATACGATGGATATCTAACTAAATCAAGAAATCTTCCCCAAACACCTAATCCTTTACCCCTAAAGAGAAGGTGCCCCTTACAAAAATTGACTGCAGTTTAAATGCAGTAAATATAGTTTTTCAAACCCGTGTTATGGAACAAACTGCAGTTATTTCATTAAAAACTGTCATTTTTAAAAATAAAAACTGCAGTTTTCATGTAGAAATTAAACTAAAGTACATA
>WWPM01023699.1:0-22052 GCA_023279145.1 Glomeris maerens
CTTCCACCCGATTGGCTCCTGCACTAAAATATTCATGACGTCACGTGCCGGCCACCAACTTAACTTATTTCCTCTTAAAATTATTTCCTTGGCCATCTAGGAATGTGAATTTCACAATTCAGATAAAAAGTTACATTAGGTCGAATGTAATAAATCAATTAATAGATTCCCGTCCCCGCGCGAACCGTTTTTTTAAAGCAAACAAAAACTATACATTAAAATACGACTGAAAAAGAAACAACTCTATGCTGTGTCCGCGCCAACACACAAAAATGCGAGTCAGAGCGTTTTATAGGCAAAACTATTGGAGATTTCGTGATGATGATTGGGGCTAGGGCTTCATGATTTTTGTATCAGCACCACTTCGCTATCAAATTAATTACAATTTAAAATAAAAAATAAAAAATACAAATGAAATCGCGCGCGCATGCACTTTTGTCGATTTCCGGGCGGGATTATATTAATTTATTATATGGGGCCTTAAAAAGAAATTAATGAGTTCTCACATTATTTAATGTGTACATTTAATTAACTAACCTAAAAACATTTAGCTTTATAGTTTCTTTACCTGTCCACAGCTGCTATCTTGGTTCCTATATTGAAGATATTAAAATTGATTTTGTTTAAGGATGCCTGTAATTTTAAAAATTCAAAAGATCACTAAATAAGGATATTCACCAGCTTTAATTAGAAAATTTGGAAGCTCAAATTTTGCAAGCTCAATTTTAATGCTAATCTGTTACGCTGAAGTTAAATTGCAAAAGGGAACATCTAAACAAGAACACTGAAATCAGCATTAATCTGAAAATAATCCCTAAATTTCTTGCAAGAAATATTGATGCTTTTCTAACAAAATTGATTAATCATGGAAAATAAAAATTAATTGTAAAAATTGTTTCAATTCAAATTAAACAAAACCAGTCAATTCAAAACTGAAAAAAAGTTCAAAGAAATCTTATTTAGAGCACTTAGCAAAAAATGTAATAGAAATTTTTAGCGGAACCGTCACAATTCCCCCACCTTAACCGAAAGACTGCTGTAAGTTTTTCCTGTCTCAAATCGCGGCTAATTTAAAGAAACCATCCCGGATTCGTGTAGGCTTCGGGGTAGCGTGGATTCGGTGCTCCGGCCTTGAGAAGATATCGGCGTCTGCGGCGGATACATCCTCCCTCGTTGTAGAAGGCTCCTTTCTGCGGCGACAGGGCTGCAGTGGGCAGCTTTTGACGACCTGCGGAGACCTTCGTAGGCCGAGTTGGAATCCGGCATCCGATGTCCGATGGGAGAGGCGTCAGAAGTGGCGGCAGGGCCATTTCCTTGAAGACGGCTTTTAGCTTGATGTCCTCTGGTGGAACGCGGCTGATCCTTCTTTTGGGCGTAGGCGGAGGATACGAAGAGGCGTCCTCGCTGTTGGTTGGCTGCGGTGCTGGACTTGGCGGTGTGTTCTCGTCGTCGCTGCTGTCGGGCTGCAGGATCGGTGAGTATGGCCGGCTTACGAAGTCTCGTTGTTGCAGCTCTTGTTGGAAGGCTGAGGGTTTCAATCGGCCGTTGACATCTAAGAGGCGGGCTCGCTTGATGACTTGATTGAAGACGTCCCTCAGCATCTCGACGTGGATCGGCGGTGATCTTCAAGGTGCACTTTTCGGGTGTGAAGCATTTGTCGATCTCGCAGTGGAAGGATGGGACAGGCGGGTAGTAACACTCTGTTTGTTCTGTTTCCGTAGTGGTGGAGATCGTGCTTAGAAGACCGTCGGTGTCTGTGGTGGCGGATGCTGTCTTCGGCGGATCGTCGGTCTGGATGGCGCGTTTTTCGACGGGTCGGAACTTCAGGGAGAGGTTCTCGGCTCTGGCTTGCGCTAGTTAGAGTCGAAGGGAGAACAGCTTGGACATTTCCAATGCGGACGGTGCGGACGTAGTGACTGATGTGTGGACGCTCTAGACGCGGGTAACGCACTGGGCTCTTCCTTTGTCTCTTGGGTCGCTCGTCTGGGTTGGGCCCAGGTGTGGTCGTTACGTCACTTGTTGTGGCACCGGGTTCTGAGAAGCTAGGTGAACTCTTGAACTCTTTGAAATCCATTGTGTGCACCACTGTACTTTTTCTTGCACTGATCTTGACCAATAGCGATACAGGCGAGAGTACTTTTTTGACAGTGTATGGCCCAGTCCATTTGCTGGCCAGTTTGTTGGTAAATCTTTCCCCTTTCTTTGATAGGAAGTGGGACCGGGTTAAGACTTGATCTCCTCCTTGAAACTTGGCCATGCGATGTCTTTTATCATAGGCGTTGCGGTGTTTTTCGGTGCTAATTTGGACGTTTTCAGCGGCCTCTTGAAGCGCTATTTGCTGGGCGGCTTGGCGCTCTAGCGGGTCGGCTTCTCGATCCTCTTCTAGCCAATTGGAGAGTGGAGGGCGTGGCTGGTTGCCAAATAGCAAGTGGGCGGGGCTAAACTTGGTAGCTAAGCATACGGCAGTGCGAGTGGCGAACAGGAGCAGATCCATATGTTCGACCCATTAGTCTTGATTCTCCGCGAACATGGCAATCTTCACGACGAGGTCCTTGTTGGCACGCTCGGTTGGATTTGATTGCAGGTGATAAACGGGAGTGAACCTTTGCTTGATGCCGATGTTTGCACAAGTCTTCTGGAAAAGATTTCCTTTGAATTGCGGACCGTTGTCGCTGTGTAAGACTCGAGGCGCTCCGTATCTGCAGACGATGTCGCGGAGTAGGAAGTAAGCGATGGGGGCTGAGGTCGCTCTTCGAAGAGGTGCAGCTTCAATCCATCTGGTGCTCTTGTCAACGGCAATTATGATGAAGGTGTGGACCTTCTTGGTCCTAGGTAAGGGACCGACCAAGTCCATGGCGACGTCTGTAAAAGGTTTGGTCCAATGGCGAGGTTGTAGCTGTCCCTTGGGTAAGGCGTGTTCGTGTTTGAACTTTTGATATGGTTCACACGCGGTGATGTACTTGCGGACGACCCTTGTAATGCCGGTCCAAGTGAAGCGTTCCTGTATGCGACGCAGGGTCTTGAGGATGCATTGGTGTCCTGCGAGGGCGTGGTCGTGGTTGAGTCGGAGGACTGTCTCGACGAGGGATCGGGGCACGACGATCTTCAAGCTACTTGCGGCAATCGTCATCGATGTCTCTCGGTAAGTGGTTGTAGAGTATGTCCTTTTGTACAATATACTCGCCGACTGGCTGTCCGTTGTTTAAGCGGTCCACGATGTCTTTCAGTACGGGATCCTGGCTCTGGGCTTGGCGGAAGACGTCAAGTGACAGGGGCTCCAGGTCCTTGATGTCGTCGTCGTCTGCTTCGGTGATGTCGGTCCGGTAGCATCAGGAGAGGGCGTCGGCAGCGGCGTTGTCCTTCCCTGGGCGGTAGACTATTGTAAAGTTGAACTCCTGAAGTCGCAAGGCCCATCGGATAAGGTGTCCAGTAGGGTTCTGGATGTTTTTCAGCCATTGTAATCCGCGATGGTCGCTCTCGATGACGAACGATGTTCCCTCTAGATAAGGGCGGTAGTGCTCGATGGCCCAAATGATTGCGAGGCACTCCTTCTCAACCGTTGCGTACTTCTTCTCAGCGGCATTCAACTTTCGACTGGCATAGGCAATGGCGCGGTAGCGACCGTGGGCGTCCTTCTGAGTAAGAGTTGCTCCGAGTCCTTTGTCACTTGCATCGACTTGAACGTTGAAGGTCTTGGTGTAGTCCGGGCGTATTAAGACAGGTGAATTGATCAAACTGTCCTTCAGGTAGTTAAAGGCTGTCTGTTGCTTGTGACCCCATTTCCATACAACATCTTTTCTCGTCAGGGCGACGAGAGGTTCAGACCGTTCGGCAACTTCGGAGATGAAGTTCCTATACCAGTTTACCATTCCAAGGCAACGGCGGATTCCGGTGAGGTCTGTCGGTAGTGGGTAATGACGTATCGCTTCAATCTTGCCGGGCGTAGTCTAGATACCATCGGGCGTGATCAGGTGTCCGAGAAATTCGAGTTCCCTGTTTCCAAAGTAACACTTTTCCGGCTTCGCTGTTAACTTCGCCTTCCTTAGACGGTCGTAGAAGTCACGAAGAATTTGGAGATGTCTTGGAAAAGTTTCCGTGGCGATGAGGCTGCCGTCCATATAACTGTAGCAGTCATTCCATTTAAGTCCACCGAGCACCCTGTCCATTAATCGTTGGAACGTAGCGGGTTCGTTGGTTTATCCAAACGGCATTTGTCGAAACTGGTAAGTCCCGAGGTGTGTACTAAACGCTGTTTTTTCTTTGTCTTCCTCCGCCATCCTGATTTGCCAGAATCCGCTCCTGAGGTCCACCAACGTGAAGTAGGATGCTTCACGTACAGCGCCTAGTATGTCATCGATGCGTGGTAGCGGGTAGGAGTCGCGCTTGGTGATGGCGTTAAACTTGCGGTAGTCCACGCAGAACCTCCATCCGGCGTCCTTTTTCTTGACTTTAACCTCTGGTGAGGACCAGGGACTATTACTTGGTTCTATGATACCTGCTTGTAGCATGTCATTGACTTCGGCTTCGATGATGGCTTTCTTAGCACGGGCGTAGCGGTAAGGCAGGACGCTAATCACTTTGTCGCAGGTCAGCTCGATGCGGTGTGTCACGACGTCTGTGTAGCCGATCGTGTCGCAGAAGACATCACTGTACTCGACGAGGAGTTTGCCTAGCGTCTTTCGTTGTACTGGCTCGAGGGCTGCTTTCAGAGTGGTTTGAGTGAGGTAGGAGGCGTGGTCCTGGGAGACGTGGGCGTAGTCGAGTACCGTCGTTGGCGCTATAGCTTCCTCGGCAGGGCGGGAGGCGTGGTCCTGGGTAACATCGGCGTGGCTTGCTTCCGTCGTAGGCGTGATAGCTCTCTCGACCGTCGGCTCAGTTGACTCGTCGCAGAGCGGCTCGATTTTCGTGATGACGTAGGCGTGTGACTTGCTCGTGTCTTCGGCGCAATGAATGGGTAACGAGTGGGCTGGCCATCGAAGAACCAATCGCTTCTATCGAAGCACAGGATTATACGGTGTGTCCGTAGGAATTCGCATCCAATCAGGATTACATCGCAGTGGTCCATTAGCAATGCTTCCAAGGTGACTGGAATCCCTTGTAGGAGGCACTGGACTCTTGCTCGCTCGCGGACAATAGTAAGACCGTGTAACGTGGTTACTTGATACCCGGGGATAGTCTCGACGGGCACTCGGGGTCCTTGAAGCTCAGCGAGTTTACTGCGGCTGATGATGGAAGTTGTTCACCCACTGTCCATCAAGACGGTGTGCTTGCTTTCATCGACATCGATTTCGGCGAAGCTTTGTGGCTCCTCAGCCACGGAGGCGAAGTGGCTTATAACGGTAGGTGGCTTCTTGTCGGGGTGGTCACGTTTGTACTTGTGGCACTCTGACTGGAGGTGTCCTTGCTTCTTACAGTAGTCGCACTGCTTCTTGTGGTAGTCCGGACTGCGCTGCTTCGGTGGCTTTGATGACGAGGACGTCGTAGACGAAGACTTTGAAGACGAATACGACTTCTTCTTCTGGTCGTGCTTCTTGGTCGACTTGTCCTTAGAACTTAAGTGAGTGGACTTACTGCTGCTGCTGCTGGCTTCCGGCTTATGGTAGCGGGCGGCGGCGAGTAGAACAGCCTCTGCTTCCTTTCCGTGTTCTTTAAGCTCTGAGTAGGAACCAATGTCTCTCCGACGAAGGTACGGGTGGTAACTCGGGTGTAAGGTAGCCATGAGACGATGGACCTGCTCTTTTTCGGCGGGCGGGTGCTGCATGCGGCTGTAGAGTTCTTGCACGGAGATCGCGAAGTCTGTTAACACTAGAAGCGCCGTTGGGTCATTTTTGACCCATTTGGTGTTTTCTTGTTGAATATTTTCAAATATTGTTGACTAAATTTATTCATATTTGGTGACATCTTCAAACTTTGTATCTGCAACAACCTCAAAACACCTTTTTTCACAAAAACCGAAAGGGAAAGTTTTTAAAAGCAGATATACCTAATACAGCCACGTTGGGTCATTTCTGACTCATATTGCTTTTTCAAAATAAATACAGGGCCCAAGTGGCGAAAAGGGACTTTTACCCCATTTGTAGTTTTCTCAGTGTACCTAAATTATGAGTCATCTAGCAGAGCTGCAATTTGTCACTTGGCTCATATGATGCAATAACGCTATTGTAATGGCAAAGTTCTCAAGAATGGATGAGTGTCTAAGGTATATGCAAACTCTAGATGAAATGTTGAGTGGCGATGAGGGAGATGGCAGTGATGAAGGTGATGACAGCGATGATAGCGATGAAGATGTTGGCAAACTCTACAGCTGTACAGCGGATGAAATAACACCTACCACCACGTCCTCTGAAAGTTCGGATGAGGAGGTCGATCCTGCGAGCCAAGGCACAGTGTCATCACGTTCCAGAGGCCGTGGTCGCGGCCGTGGTCGCGGTTGTTCGTCAAATCGCAGAGCTACTATGGAAACCGTAACTGTCAATGCAACATATACCTCACCCAGTGGTATTGTCTGGACACCAATAGACCATACTGCCCTATCTTCCCAGACGACAAGCCGTAACGTATTCAAAGCTAAACCAGGCCCTTCTCCTCACGCAAATCGAAACGCTGGAGCAAATCATGCTTCTGCCTGGCGTTTATTTATTGATGAATCGATTATGAAACACATCCGGAAATGTACCGAGTCAGAGGCACGTCGCAAAAGAAACGATAGTTTGTGGTCCTTGTCATTGGAGGAACTGGACGCATTTATCGCTACCTTGTACGCTCGAGGCGCTTTAGGACTTTCAACTCTGAGAGCCGACGACATGTGGAATAAAATGTGGGGACCACCTATTTTTGCTGAGACAATGTCAAGAAATCGTTTCCGCGAAATAATGAAGTACATACGATTTGATGAACGCAGCACGAGGTTTCAACGTCTTGCAAGTGATAAATTTGCCCTCATGTCATATGTGTGGGAGAAGTTTGTAAATAACTGCCAGCTCAACTACAATCCCGGCCCGGAAATCACTGTAGACGAACAACTTCTTCCATCCAAAGCCAGGTGTCCGTTTACTCAATATATAGCAAACAAGCCGGATAAATTTGGACTAAAATTTTGGATAGCTGCTGATGTCACCAGCAAATATCTAGTCAACGCCTTTCCTTATCTTGGGAAAGATGAGAATCGTCCAAGCGGTCAACAGCTCGGCGAGTACGTCGTTATGAAACTATTGGATCCATTTTTAGACGTAGGACGTAACGTAACGACAGACAATTTTTTCACTTCATCGCGGTTATCCGAAACGCTGCTGAAAAGAAAAACTACGCTTCTAGGCACCATTCGACGGGAACTTCCCAAAGCTGTATGCACCAACACTTCGTCGCCTAGATATTCCTCAACACTTTTGAAGAACAGTGACAGCACACTCACAGTGTACAGATGTAAGGCAAACAAAAACGTAGCGATATTGAGTTCCATGCATCCAACCATCAGCATCGGTGACGACAGTAAGACGAAACAAGAGACTGTGAAAGCGTATAATGAAACGAAATTTGGTGTCGATGCACTTGACCAAATGGCACGAAAATACACAACACGTAGTGGAACGCGACGATGGCCCATTCACATGTTCTATAACGTTCTCGATTTTGCAGCAACAAAGCATGGGATAATCTATAAAGAAATTAAAGCCTCCCGAGTTTCTCAGCGCGCTTTTATCCTTTCTTTGGTAGAGGAGCTTCGATATGCATATGTTTCCTCACGTTCGCGGCTGCGTCCCACACTTCCGGCCTCTACTGCCCTAACAGGTATGTCCTCAACGCAGCAAAAACGTCAGAGGTGCAGTTTTGCCAATTGCCAACGTAAAAACAAGACATTCGACCTTTGTGCTGCTTGTGAGCATCCAGTGTGTGGTCAGTGCACAGGTCGCAAGTTGAAGTATGTGTACTGTTATAAGTGTGATAAGGATGCAACAGGCACATGTTGATCTGAATAAAATAACTATTGAATCTTTGACTCAAATATCAGTCTTACTAAGTCTTTTACTCAAGATTACAGGATTTTCCTTAGTGGGTCAATTTTGACCCATTGTGGCGCTTTTAGGTAGTCCGAAAATCCGGCGCTTCTAGTGTCAAGGTCTCGGTCGGCTTCTGGAAGCGCGTTCGGATCTAGTCGCTGACTTGGTAATCGTAAGTCCATGGCTAGGACGTGTGCTGCATTTCTCGCTGGAATCCTGCCCAGGTGTGGATCGAATCGCGTTCTGCATGCCACCAGTCTAGCGCGCTGCCCTCCAGGGTAAGGGCGACACTGCTGAGTGCGGCCTCTTCAGAGATGTCCTCGGTTGCTTTGTAGTCTTCGAGCTGGCGAAGAAACGCGGGGACTCTGGCGGGATTCTTTCCATCGTATGATGCCTTGCACTTGGCGAAGGTTCTACGGCTTCCAGCGGATAGGCCGTCCACGGGACTCCTTCGGGCTGCTTCCGGGGGTGTCTGGCGTTGTTGTTTCTGATTCTGCATGTCTGCGATGGTCCGGATGAGCATTCTGACGTGTGCGCGTAGCTCATCCATCTCGCTGTATGTAGAGACGGACTGGGCATAGCTGCCTGAAGCTCTGGGAGACCTAGAACCTGAAGACAGGAGACTTCTGGACCCGGGAACCGGGTCTGTAGGCACATCTTGTTCAGGCTGATGACGAACCGGCTGCGACGGGCGACGGGACAGGCTCATGGTGTGCGACGACTTCATTGGCGTGTCGGCGTGCCTGCTGCGACGGGCAGGCTCATGTTGTGCGACGACTTCATCGGTGCGTCTTGGAACCGGCTGCGGGATGTCCACAAGCTGGACGGCTTGATCGGTGCGTCTTGGGACCGGCTGCGGGATGTCCACAGGCTCTTGTGAAGGACTTCGGTCGGCGTGTCTTCGGGCCAGCTGCGCTCCTAACGCAGGCTCTTGTGAAGGGCTTCGGTCGGCGCGTCTTCGGTCTGGCTGCGCGCCTAACGCAGGCTCGTGTAAAGGGCTTTGGTCGGCGCGTCTTCGGGCCGGCTGCGCTCCTAACGCAGGCTCGTGTGAAGTACTTGGTTCAGCGGAACTTCGGGCTGGCTGCGCGCTGTCGCAGGCTTCTTCGAAACGTTTCGAGCAGCACATTTGCGGGCCGGCTGCGCACTGGTCGCAGGCTCTGGTGGAGGAGTGTCTCTTCGATCGGACTCCATCCTGGTCTAGGTACGTTAGGTCTTGGCGAGCCAAGGGCGTACGTACTTGTTTCCGGACCTAAGGGTTAGTTCTTCGAGCTGTGCCACCTTTTGTTCACTTGGCACTTACTGTACAGTAAACTACAGCGATAGTTAGCGATGTCCTTGGTCTCCGGGGAGTCCTCTAGCGGTCACGATGTCCTGGCTGCTCACGAGAAGTCACAGTCAGGGCACTTGCTGGAGCTGGTCGTTCACTTTAAACGGTGGTCAGTAACTCTCTGCAATCACTAATGTCCTATATTGTAGAGGGGCCCCACGTTGGGCGCCAAATTGTGTCGTGTCGTCGCTTTTATTGGGCGGCGGTCCGGCTCTCTTTGTCCAGACTGGGCTGATGTTGCAGGGACTTCAGATAGTTTTACACAATTAATTTATTTACTCTCGGTTAGTTGGGACGATCCCTCAAAAGGCGAACGAAGACGGGCGAGCTTGACCCTCTGCTTCTTACTGTGGGTGACTCGCGGTGGCTGAGTGAACTTGACTGTCTCTCTCGGCTTCCTTTGCGAATTAGGCTTGGAGATATCGCAGTCAGTGGGCGGGCGTTCTGATACAGCTTAATACAAGGCGCAGTGGTGTCTGTGGAGGAACCTAGAGTTAGTGGCAGCCAGGGAGACGAGGTTCTTGTGGCCAGTGTCCTTTCCGATGTCTGCGATGTCCGTGGCAGGAGAGGAATCTAGAGTTTTGATTTCTGCTGCAACAGCCTCAGTTGACCTCGGGTGCTTGTAGTGAAGATCGTCTCTGGTGTGTGTTGGACCTAAAGTTGCTTCTGCTCCCGGTGTCGTAGCCGATGATGACCGTAACGCGGTGAGTGACAGAAATGGCGAGACTCAGGATGAACCTAATTTTTTTATTCTAGAATTCCTGATGGGATTTGAGAGTAGGAAGAGGACAGATTGGACGCTACTGGAAAAGATCCAGAGGTGGGCTCTGTGAGGCCAAAGATGCTGCAGGAGGCAGCTCTCAATCTGGCTTGAACTTTGAAGAGCTGCTCCTTATATAGTGAAAATATACAATAGGAGGTGTGGCCTAACGAATCAGCAATGGCGCTAATTGGAATGCGGTTTCAGGCCAGTAGCCCAGTCAAATTAGACAAATCAAGAGAAATAATTCTCGGAGATATGAAAATTGGTAGGGGTTTTCCTTGTTACATGACTTTCAATAAAATAAAAAGTCCTGGTGTGTGGCGGGTGAGCTCGAGGGGGGAGGTGCCTTTATAGGTGTCTTTTTTTAGTTTTTCGCTTATATCTCATAAACTATTGCTCATAGCGAAACAATGCACAATAGAAAATTGAAGCTGATGACATTCTCTACACAAATGTTTTAATGCTACTTTTGCATAGAACTAATAGCTTCGGAACAACAGGACTGAGAAGATACAGTATTTCCAAAAATTGTGGTGTATTCACATTTTATTGTTATAATGCTTACGGGTGTTTGATATTAGCATTAACAGAGAATGCAAATTATGCATTTTTAAGAAACAATCATGTTGTCAGGGTCGTATTAATCAAGCAATCTCATCATTGTCCTCGGTCTCTTCTTCGTCCAGACATTCATCGTCAATTGGAGGGCCATTGGTGCATGCGACATCTCCAGGCTGGCAAGTTCTCCTATAATTCCTTTATTTTCCTGATTTTAGAAATTTTGATTTATTTTCCTATGTTTCATGAAAATTCCTATATTATCCTATATTCTGCAGAACAATTTCTGAATACTAAAGCCTTGATATTTTACACACTTTTTCTTAGTTTAATTTCTGATTCTGGTTGATGAATCTAGTAACATAAATTTAACTACCTTCCCCATTGCCTATTCACTTCAAACCTTGCACAATTACTCATCCTCGCAAACAGCAAAACAATAACATACAATTCAAAATGATTGAAAACGACAACTTGGCATCAAAAAGATATGTCATAAAGAATCTTTCATAAAAGCGCACCTTTTATTGCCATATTGTTTTCCAATCCCACACTGCCATACAACAATCAATGGGGTGGCGAGTTGAAGAATGTGTCCATGCCTACTGTCCATTCAGGAGTCCGTGGCGGCAAGGACTCGGGGTAGGATCATTTGGAAAATTAACTCATTTCCTAGAATGTCTCATTTTCTGGTGTAAGAAACTGCACTACCTTTTCCAAATACAGTTAAATACGGTAATGTGACTATAGAATAGTGTGGCAATCCGGTTAACATGACACGGCATTTCCCAGAATTTTGAACTTAACCCTCCGTCGGTCGCACCCCCTGGTGGAACAAGTAGGGTCGCACCCAGCCTGAGAGGCCAGGCACACATATTTTAGCCTCCCCCTCTCCCTAACCCATTTTAATTCAAGAGAATATTAAAGTAAACTTTGATAGGGTCTAAAGAATGGAAAAATAATGAATGGAATGGAAAATAACAAGTTTAATGAACAGAATAAATTTTAAACTAAAACAAGAGAAATTGTAAGTTTTTTTTTCAAAATTGGATGAAAAATGTTTAAACAATAAACAAAAAAAAAAAAAATAGAACACATCTCATCTGATGCGGGACCTTCGCTTATTTAGTACATAAAATATTTCTTGAGCGACGTAAAAAATTCCCATACAAATAGCATAGGAACAAATAAATAAAACGCCATAACGCAGTCAGGCGCAGTTGGCCTGCTGAGCCAGGGAGGGGACCAGGTGTTTTCAGTTTACAAAATTCTCAGATGGGGGTAAGCACTGCCTTGAGTCAGGAAGGTATTGGGAAGGGCAACCCCCTGAGACGCCAGGGGGAGGGGAGGCATCTAAAGGTGGGCACATACCATCGCTCTAACCCGCCAAACGGCCTGGCGACGCGCCAAAAAGCGATCGTAAATGGCGAAACCCGACGCGCTTGGAGTGGCGCGAGCGGCCGGTCGAATATTCAATCGGTCGAATATTCGTCGAGCCGCGCCGTTTATCGCCGGCGCGGGCGATTTGCGAACGGGAAACCCGGCGTGGAGCAGGGGCGGAATCAATGGGAATCTCGCGTATTTGGGGGGGAGTGGGCACGTAGCGTGGCGGAGGCGTGGTCTACCAGGCGTGGGATTGGGCAAAAATGTGCAGGCGTGGCGCAGCACGCACGTGATTGGCCAGAAAAATAGAGCCGCGCGGCACGGTCGCATGTGGCATACAAAAATGGCTGGGCGAAAAATGGAATGGTGCGGCTCGGCGCGGATCGCTTTGGATAGATGGTATGTGCCCACCTTAAGAATGTGTTTTGCTGGCCTCTCAGGCCAACTGCGACCAACGGAGGGTTAAATTGTGTACAGGGCAGCTTAATATGACACTCGGGGTAATGTGGCAAGCCTCATTGCCAAAAAGAGGTCACATTATCCAACCTCGACAGTACCCCTCCAAATGATTCTGCCCCAAGTCCTTGCCGCAAAAAGTGCGACCATCGGCACGGACTTTTAAGGTGCGATTCCATACGAGCGAATTTGCAATAAATCGCCGCGAATTTTCGCGTGATTTTTCTCGCGATACCATTTCCATGGGAGCGATATTCGCTAGCGACTACAAATTTCGCGATATCGCAGATATCTACTGCCAACAGATATTTCTCGCTCTCGCAAAATCGCTCTCGCAAAATCGCAATTCGCTCGTATGGAATCGCACCTTTAGCGCACATTGCTCACAAAGAACAAGAAAATACCCAGACATCAATGAAGAAGATGTGCCAAGAACAGAGATGTTTGGAGTTGTAATCCATAATTGATATTTCAATGTAATTTGCAGTGGAATTAAAATAGCGCCCATCACTACATTTAATTCCTGGGTTTTGAAATGACATTAAAAATTGTTCCTATAATTTCCTATAATCTTGCTTTGAAATTCCTATATTTCCTGTATTTCTATTATTGTTTCTACTTGCCAGCCTGGTTATTATCCGCACATGACACTTGTGATTTTGCGTATTGTTTCCTTTCATGGGCCCATAACCTGTTGTTGTTGATCGCAAGGGTGTGCGCAAGGCCATGCGTGCTGAAAAAAAAAACTTTTACGGGCGGACGCAATGTACAATATACGATCGAAGTCGGCTGGATTGCGCTATCCCGAGTTGAGTTGCTAAATATCGATATATCGCCGCGTCCAATGTGTATCGATATATCGCCGCGGGTTCGAGGCTGAAGCTCGCCACCCATCTCCATTCTCACTTTAGAAGTGACTATCTTGTAGGTTAGTTTAGGTTTCCCTGGAGCAAAGCGAGGCCAGGGGGTTAGGGGGGTGGCGGAGCCCCCCTAGCAACGTGAATCGCTTCTTAGGTTAGGTTAGGTTTTCATCCCAACGATATTCCCAAACGCCCCCCCCCCCGGCACATCAATGTTACTGTCTCAGCCTTGAACCCGCGTGCCAACGTCGCAATTTATTGCCCTGTACAGGCGACATGTTAGTGGGGTGCCGCATACATACCGCGGAATGAATAGCCATGGAAATGGCCCATTCCTTTCGGGTGATCAACCGTGGGATGATTAGTCGCGAATGGAAAAGCCGCGGATAGGATTAACAGCGGGAATGATTAACCGCGAAATGTAATAATAGCAAAAGACTTGAAGCAGGAATTAGCGCGATATGAACAGCCGCGAAATGCATAAGGTCGAAATGGGTAGCCGCGAAATTACCAAGGTCGAAATGCTTAAGCGCGAAATGAACAGGTGCGGAAAAGAGAACCTCAAGGGGAAAAGATGGATGGATAACAAGGTAATTCCTTCGTTTTTATTTAAATTGTATTGTATGTATAAGGCCAGGCATGGAAATTCATGTTTATTTATTCTCAATGTACACTCGTTTAGGCCTATCTACAATTAAGGAAATTGCAAATTAAAAATTTTATTGTTTAATAATTTTGTATTTAATTGGTTGGTTCTTGTGGCATTTCACTTTCGTTAGTTAATTCTGTGTTGAATTGCATGTTAATTTTAATTACGTCATTTAACTTCTCTTTATTATTTTGTGACAAACAGGTTTTTCAACCAAGGAAATAATATTTTACCCAACAGTAATATTACCCAACAGTAATATTATTTCCCCGTTGCCATGGCAACCCCCCTTGGTACCGCAGTTAAGTGGTTGCACCTGCTCGAAAGCGACGACGTGGACGGATGACGTCACATTAAGCGATCACAGCAGCCAATTACTGCAGCCTAGGAACCCCCTGCCACTCCTCTTATAGCTCAAGGAATTCGACTTTGACTTCAGTGGGAATTGCCACCGGGCTAAATGCCGGTGGGCTAACAAAACCATTAGAGTCAAGTTGCTCCAGAGGATTTCAGCTTCACTTTAAGTGCAAATTGCCACCGGGCTAAATGCCGGTGGGCAAATAAATCACTTGAAGTGAAGTTACTCCATATTTAAAGGGAATTACCCAAGCCCGCTAACGGTCATATAATTTGACGTTAGGCGATTAGGGGTAATTAGCTAACGGTCGTATCGATGTTAGACAATTAGGGTTGAGTTGCCAAAGGTCTAACATAGACGTTGGGCAGTAAGAAGTGCTTAGGGAACTAAGCAGCACGTGCGCCGAAATAGGTGCGATTGTGATTGTGCTCAGAGTTGAAGGGACCAATCCATTCGGCCTAAATTGGCGAGTGTGCGATCTCACACCGATATTAGCAGCAGTCAGATAGGCAACACTACTAATTGCGGTGTTGGATTGTTACACTTGGCGAGCCTACCAGGATTGGCTAAAGTACTTGCTGATCCTGTGAAACAAACCTGGAAAATTTTTTCTTTGCGTGTTTGGTTTTATTTAATAATTTTTAAATAAAATTAGAAAAGGACCCACATGTCGGAAAATTTTAGCCGGATGCCTCTTATTTCAACTACTCCGGGCGAAGATACTGCGGAACCACGCAGTATCAGCCGGGTGGCCCAAGTAAGAGAGAGAGAGTTATGGGCCAAGGGACAAAACTTGTTGATTGGGCGGAGGTGGCTAGAGCGAATGCTTCACTGTCTGGCTCGGAGGTGAGCACTGATGGTGCTCATCCTGCAGAGGTGGCATTTCGCTTGGCACCTAGGTCCACTCACCGGTCAGTCCGGCCTGAAACAAACTCTGTTGGGCATGTTATAATAAATGACCTAACACCAATTCTCCCTATAACCCCTGTTAATCCAGTGGTTCAAGAGACATTGGTAGAAGAATTTGACCCGTTGCGGTCTACTTCGAGACGCAACACAATCAGCGCTGTGGAAGGTTCCGCTGGATCCAGACGGTCAGCGAGTGAGCGCCCAGCGGATATGGGTGATGCGGTCTCTACTGCTCAGAAGGTCGATCCTGACCTCTGTGCTCTCGGACTGTTGGTAGGGATGGAATCGAACGAGGTAACGGCCGCAGGCGTTTATGTTTGCAATGCCTCGCTGAAGAGAAATCTCTACAACGTTCCAGGTCAAGTAGCAGGAGAGTCGACGCAGAAGGGGGAGGCTCAAGTATTGGAGCTCTTCCTAGCGTACGGGCTACATTCACAAGTCAAACCCAACTAAATAAACCCCAATCAGAGACACTGCTCGGTCGTAGGACGGGAAATGCAACATGTGGGGAGCAAGAGGAGGCTGTACTCCCAACGGCTGTCCGGGGCCCTTGTCCGGCGGACAGGGAACAGTTGACACCCTCGCCACCCGAGCTTAGGCTTATTGGCTTAGCTCGGGGCACGGGTCTGTCGCTGTTTGCGCCGTTGGGAAGCTCCCTCGTAACCCACCCGTGCTTGCAAAACTGCCTACTTTTAGAGTGGCAGGCGGAGCAGTTGCATTGGAATTTATTACGGTCCTTATACGGTATGTACGCATGGTCCGCAACTCGGAAGCGGAATTCATGTCTGCTGTGGTCCCGGTCGCATTGGAGGGAAAGGTGCGAGATTGGCACAATTTCAGAGGTGGTTTCCAAACTTGGGAATTGATCCAAAACGCCTTCCTTCATGCATTTCTCCCGATTTATTTTCGAAATGTAGTCATGGCTGAACTTGAGTATCACACTCAAGCGGTCACAGAGCCGTTTATGCATTTCGTTATTTCCGTCAATGAGTACTAATCGATTGGTGACCCCAGCGCACCTTAAAGTGTGCGGCTGAATTAGATGATGCGATTAGCGCATCCGGATTATAGGAAGTTGTTGGTGGCACGTTGTTTTCGCTCTCTATACGAGGTGGCTAACATGGCAACTGAAATTGATGACTTGGTCGCAGCTGATCACTTATATCAGCGACCACCTCCCCCGAATAGATTAATTTTAAAGAAATCTGCTTGGGCCGCACCTGGGCCAAATTTGGCCTTGGTGGAAGGTCAGGCAGCAGCTCTTGGAAGATTTCATTCTGAACAGGGGAATAGTGTTGACAAACCACCAACAAGACCTATTTTCCATTGGCCTCAGGGCAATCCACTTGCACGATTGGCGCAACCCCAACCTGGACATAGCCAAGTTAATGTAAACCCAGCTGGTGTCAGGCAGACGTGAGGACCTCCCCAAAAGGGCATAAAGGTCCTGGACGAAAAAAAGGTTGCAGGCATGGCCAAAATGCTATGCTTTAATTGTAAAGAACAAGGCCACAGAGCAAGGGATTGCCTTGACAAAAAACCAACGCCACCAAAAAACCCATAGTCCACTGCCCACAATTCTCAGACCTCCGCTAATGAGTTGACCTGCGGTCACGGTACACCATCAGTGCGGTCTAAGAAGGAATTAAGTAATGGCGGTGGGGACAATGAGGAAATGGTGGGCGATGCTCGAGTTAAAACGGAAGTTGGTAGAAACATGCGGAGTGGTGTTCCCCGATCTGAAAAAGTTTACAATTCAGACGGATGCCTCCGGTGTGCGGCTTGGTGCAGTCCTGCTGCAGGAGCGAAATGGTGTGCTTGCACCGGTTGCCTTTGCTAGTATAGGACTGACCAAGGCTGAAGCCAACTATTCCGTCCCTCATCTCGAGTGCCTTGCGGTGGTCTGTGAAATTTCACGGTCCAGACTGATCACCAGGCCCTGAATGGTTGCGAGAGTTGAAGGAGCCATCTGGGAGACTTGCACGATGGTCTAATAAAATGGCTGACGCCCTCTCTCGCAATCCAGTAAGGGAGCTGGAAGAGAAACAAACGGTAATGGCAGTTGGGCAGGAGGTGCCCTGGGACGGCTACCCAACGTGCGGGGAGAGGAGTCAGGCTCAGCGGTCGGATCCTGAGTTGGGACCTATGTATCAATATGTGTACATCTGCAAGACACCTGATAGCAAATTTCTCAGTTGGAAGGCATTGGCGGGAAGGGATAATGCAGCCTAAATCGTGGGGTATTAACACAATTTGTTCACCCTCCTAAAACTGGGTTGGTTACACAGGAAGGGCACAAGCGAATATTGGTCTTCCTCCTAAAACTGGATTGATTACGCAGGGAGGTTACAAGCGAATTTCAGTGTCCGTGGCGTTACGTAGGGAACTAATTCGCTTGTACCATGACTGCGGTCAGCAAAATCCGGCTGATCGCAGAAGCTATGTTCAAATAATTTTGCGCTTTTGGTTTCCCAGGCGCGGTATTTTCCGATCAGGGCAGACAGTTTGTCTCAGAGGTATACTGTGAGATATGGCTAACTTTGGGCACAAAACCCAAGCACACCTCGCCGTATCACCCCCAGACAAATTTGACTGAACGGGTCGACCACGTCACTGAGCCAACGCTGCGCACTTTTACGGAGAAACTTAGCCATTGAGATACGAGATTAAATGAATTACAATTTGCGATAAATTTGGCAAAAAGTGGGTCAACAGGGCTAGCACCTTGTGAAATTATGCTTGCAAGTTCATCCTCGTATCCCTGGAAGCTGGAAGAACCAGAAGAGTGTCTGGTGACTGACTATGAGGATATGACAGTGTTTGGTCAAGAGCTGTTGTTTAGGCTAACCCGTACCTACCAATTTCTTTTGAAAAATTAAAAAAAGAAAGAAAGAAAGAAAGAAAGAAAGTAAGAAACTGGTGAGCGCCAAAAAATGCAGATGAGATCTTCAATCCCAGGTTGACGATACGGTGTGGTAGGCGTCGCATATATTGTCCGATGCAGCAAACGGTGTGGCAGCCAAGCTAGGTCCGTTGAGGGATGGACTGTTCGAAATAATTGAGTTCTTAGGACCTAACGCAGTGAGACTGCGAAAACTGCACACAAAAAAGCTGACGGAAGGCGTCAATATTTGCAAACTCATTCCCTATAAACAACCCGTCATTGCGTCTCTGCCCCTAGCGGCACCGCAACAGATACAACAGGGACGCCGGAAGGCTTCGCTATACAACCTGACTGGTGCAGATTAAAAAAAAATTAATCTGCACTGTTATGTACTATGCAAGGTGACAGGCGAAATCGCCGTCATCTGCATAAAACATGACAATTTCACATATTTTCCCTTCGTAAAATGTTATTAACACCCGAAATGAAATTAATATTTCACGGTTCATCCAAATTTATAATTTAAATGCAAGGGAAAATGTGGGTTGGAGCAAAACTGGGCGTCATACGTCACTGAGCGTCGTGCCGTCGCTTTCAACGCGGCGGTCCCGGCTCTCTTGTGGTCCAGGCTCGCTAAACCTCGGGGGTTAGGAACACTAAAAGTTCACGCAATGTTATTTTCACTCGGGGGGATGGGACAATCCCACTAGTGGTGTCGAAGATCTGACGAGCTTCGGCCGTCGCTCTCACGTCGGTCGACTCGCGGTGGCTGGGCGAACCTAAAGGACTCCTTCGGCTTCCTTTGGGAAGTAGGCTTGAGGACGTCGCAGAAGGAGGCGGGCGTTCCGTACAGCTTTACAAGGCGCCTTCGGGGTCTACAGGAGGGACCAAGAATTTGGTGGCTGCCAGAGAGACGAGTTTCTTGAGGCTGGTGTGTTCCCGATGCCTTGCAGGGATAAACCTAGATTTAAAGATGTCTGCCGCAGTAGTCGCAGTAGTCGCAGGTGACCTCGGGTGCTCCGCAGTGAAGACGACCGTCGCTGGTGTATGCTGGACCTAGATTTGCTTCTTGTATCTGCTCCCGGTGCCGTAGCTTGATGAAGGCCGTAACGCAGTGAGTAACAGAATCGCGGTGACAGACTCAGGGTAGAACCTAATTTCTTTAATCTATATTCCTGTAAGTGTTTGAGAGTGGGAAGAACACAGATTGTACGCGTCTGGAGAAAGTCCAGAGGTAGGCTCTGATAGGCCAAAAGATGCTGCAGGAGGCAGCTCTCTGTCTGATTTGAACAGTGAGCAGTGGGCTCTTTTATACCGATATTGCACAAAACATAGGTGTGGCTAAAAGGATTAAAAGAGCTTATAGATGACGCTCAAAGGAATGTGGTTTTTCCGATACAGATAGCGCCACAGGTGGGCAATGCAGCGATTGGCCCGGGGGCGAGAGCAACAGAGTTGTCCCCCTTTTACAAGTAGGAACCGCCCTATGACGTAAGGGATCCAAGATGGCGGAGATACGGCGCTTCGGCTAACGGAGTTAAGACGTTTAAGCCTATTTGAAGCCTAACACGTGGCGAGCACATGGCGGTGGCGCACGGTGGCCGTATCGTGAACTATATAGAGAAACGTTGCGTGCAAGATTATGTTGCTTAGGCTTGAGTTTCGTAGTTCGCTCGTATATCGTTCTAAAGGGTCTGTAAACTTGTATAGGTGTTAAGAAGTGAATAAACGTTCTGTAACCATAACTACAAATGCAGAACAGACTCGGTATACGTCCTTTTAAACGGTTATTACGCGTTGGCTTAGCTTGTCTCGATTGCGACGATATTGCGGTGGGGCGTGGCCTAAGTACGACGATTCTACCGAAGGGAAGCGTCGGTGCGTAATTCAAATTTAGGAAACTGTCCAGACCCGTATTTTGGTGGACAAAGAACCATGACAGTTCGAAAAAAAGCGGAACCGTCACAACTGAACGGGTGCCTCTGGGTGCGACATCGTAGGGCTGGTGTTGAAACTTGTGTGTATTAGTAGGTGATGTGGCGAAGTTGTGGAGCTCCAACGGAAGGTGAAACCACTTAATGGACATCACCGTTCAATTCAGCATGCGAATTACGGCTAGAACACAGCTGTGCCGAATTTAACTGTAAAATTTTCTGTTTCGGGCACAGAAAATGCAAAATTGAAATCAGACAGTATTTTGTGACAATACAGAGAATTGCAAATTTCAAAGTTAATAAATAACAGTGTCAACAGTATTGTTGCATAATAAAAAACCTATAATTAGCGTTAATTGGTATAAGAGTAACTAGACAAGACTAGGAAAATTTATGTCAAACTTTCGAAGTACCAAGCAAAAATAATTATTGGTAATAATTATCACAATTAACTAATTTTTTGGCCTAAAATGCTGATTATAACTGATGACTATATGATTCTTCCAAAATGCTAATACTTACCTATATTTTCACCATTCTGGTCTGTATTCGTTGCAAAACATAAAATAAAATTTTTGTTATGGCGACTGAAATAACTGTGTACGTTATTTCTCCTAGTGGCAGATAAATGTTCCTACAACTCACCTAGTGTGAGCTATTTTAAATCGCAAAATACGCTCATAAGCCTAATTCGGGGGTGGGACGTAACCACCTGTTTTAAAGCTTATAATGCCAATTAGCCACGTGTCTCCAGCCTCCTCAAACACCTTACTCAACTAACGATCGATGGAACCCATGTCTGCTTATTGGTACAGGGGAACCACCGACAGCGTTATGACCTGAGGGAGGGTTGAGAGAATGGCTGGAGGCACAGCGATAAAAGAGACTAAACGCCTCTCGGGGGGCAAAGCTGTGGAGCTTAGGGCGTCGGGGTGGGTGCTCTACTGCCTGGTAGGACCCACAACCCGCGTCGACATTGGCCAAAGGGAGGGTGTGGATAGGGCCGAGGGGAATTGGCTATTCCCCCCCCTCCAAGTGTTCATGGGTTGGCACACCTGGGGACATCTTCTTGGTCTCTGGGGCTCCGGCAGACCCACGGCCGGCAGCGGACGCCCCTCGTCCAAAACCGGGCCAAAATAAAAGCAAAGGGAAAAAGAAAAAAATCACAGGCTGACGGCAGTGCGGGGCCTAGCGGCTGGTTCCCACCAGCGGGGCTTCCTAATGCAATGGAGCCTGCAGGGCGAGGATCATCAGTTCGCCCGCAAACAGCCAACGGCTATCAGACCATGGCAAGTTTATCCCGGTCTGAAGGAGTGGCTGTCGGGGAGAGTTCTGGGCCCAACACCAGAACAAATCTTGAAGTAAGCGCTCCCAGTCATGAGACTCCGTGTCTAATGCCAGGGACGGTCCCATCTCTGGGCGAATGGTCTGAGGGGTAAAACCTATTCCCCTTGGGCATACACGGTTCCTGCAACCGTGGATCTCGCTGTTAAGTGTCCGCATCACCCGAGCCAACCCCCAGGCAGACTTGTGTGGAAGATAGTGCGTCGTGTCCCGGCTCTCTTCGTGGGAAGCAGCGCTGTGTCGGCTGACACGTGTGTACGCAATTGTATTTATTCTCGTTGTTGTGGGTTGTCCTCCTAACAATGGTGTCCAAACGGCTGGTAGACTGTGACGTCCCCGTAGTAACGTCGATCCACGGTGGCTGGGCGCTCCTCAAGTCCTCTTGGCGTCGGTGAAGACTGGCCGCTGATGGTGCTTCTCGAGGAGGGCGAACAGTTCGTACAGCTTGTGGAGCGTCGGGGTCCTTGATGACCGCTGCGTTGCGACGTCCGGAGTAGAGCGGCTGGAAGGCGATGATCCGCGATGCGTGGTCCTGGTGGATCCTGGAAGATGTGTCGACTCGCTGCTCGGAGATCTAGACGTGTCCTGCGGGAGGATTGCTGCGTCGTCGCTGATGCTCGGTGAGTTTGA
>WWPM01023700.1:0-14348 GCA_023279145.1 Glomeris maerens
CCCCGGATTACCGGATTATCGAGGGAGGACTGTAATAATCTGCGCAGTAACAGGTATGAAAAATACAAGTTAGAACCTTTTATTCTATTATTTTTATAGAAATTATGCATATTTGTGATTAACTTCCTGTTTATGTAATTAAACCGTGTTCAAATAAACAAATAAGCAAACATGAAAGTGTTTGATAAGCGATTGACCAGAGGGAACCTATACCCACATGACCTTCACCTTCACTTTTCTCGTTGTTGATCCGTTTTTATTCGATACAAGTTTCATAAAAGTCAGCTGCTTACATAAAATGGCCTCCAACCAACCTTTGTTGCTTTCACTTCCGGAAGTTTTGAGGGGATAACCACCAGGGGGTCGTCACCCTGTATACAAGGTGGCCACTTGCATCACCTGGTTTTGCAGAAGAAAATAAAAAAACAGCCAAATCTCTATGTGTTGACATCATGTTTATCCAAATGAAGAAACCTGTAAGAAAACTTCCGGATTGGGTACATAATTACCAAAATAATACAGCAAAACTTTGTGCATAAAGGGGGGAGGGGTAAGAAAACTTGTTTCATTTCCTTCTTTCCAACTGCTATTATATCTTCTTTTTTTTTCTTCATTACATGGACTAGTTTGTCCGGATTTGAACCAATGCTGCTAAGAATAGCAGGGATTTAAAGGTCATTAGCATGCAAATATAGAGCCAACACTGCCAATTCTCTCGGTGACCTTTGACAGTGTGCTGTCGTCAAAATCGACAAAAAGATTAGTGGACCTTGTACTGTAATTTACAGCCATTATAAAAATTCGTGGAAATAAGAGGCTTTGTGTAATATAAGAGGTTAAAGGTTTTCTTAATTTTTGGGCTGCACCTCTGTTCTGTATATAGTGAACTTGCACAGGTCAAACCCACACCCCCACTGTTTATTACATTCAGGAGTAATATGCAAAATAAGGGTCTTTTTCCTTTGCCAAACAATAATTTTCCAGTGTGCTGTAGAAAAAAAAGAGGATTCTGTTCTGTCAAATCATAATTAATTGCCAAATCTGTACACCAGTATAGAATAATTTGTCGCAATTTAATGCTTCATTTCGAGATACACATACATACTTAGTAGGTACAATGCTACATTGTAGATGTTCAGATTTGTATAAATTTTAAAATGACAAATATTACATATTTTGTAAAAAAAAAATAATGAAAATACACGAAAAATTACGATTGCAATAAAACGATTCGTAAATTTGGTTGCCACAATGGGAAATATGACGAAAATAATGAGGAAGTTACCTGATTTACGTTCTAATTCGGCGGCATTACGAAACATCCAATCACGTAATCAATACGCTGCGACTGTCTTTGATTTCAACGTTACAGAGCGCCACCATCGGACAGATCAAGAAACACAGCTGAGAAGCAATGAATAAAGTGCACCAACGACGCTCCATCCTTAGACAGCTTCGCTAAAATTACGAGGAGCTTTCAAAATAATCCAGTGATTTGTGAGTTATATTTATTTATGCACTTTCCCTTTTGCTAGAAATAATTTTGCCGAATTATTTATTTGTTTCCCACATTAATTTAATTGCATAGGCTTACGAAAATTGAATTTACTGAAAAAATGATTATTTTACATATTTAAACGTATATTTATAAAATGGAGCAATTGTGAAACTTGGAATAAATTTTTAAATAACATAGACATGACTGGCGTGAAAATTACATGAATCATGCAAAGTGCATGCAAATTGCCAAGCTCCTTGCCCTGTCAAGTGTGATATTATAATATCATACAATTAAGAATAATTTAAATGTGCATACAAAAAAAGAGTATCCAAGTTGCGTGAAGTTATATAATGCAAATTTTATAAAGACATAATAAATGTAAGGGGATAAAAATGTTCTTTAAGCCTTAAGAAAGCGTTTATTCATGAAGAATGCGACATTGCTTTCAACAATAAATGCAGCTTTCCATAATCTGACTAGGTTATAAAATTGTAAAATACTTTCCCAATTTCGGGTATAAAACTTTGAATTTTATTTGTCGATTTACAAATGTAGTAAAAGCATTATCAGAATGGTATGTCAGCAATAATCCACTGACTGTCATTATATAAAAGAATACTATACATACCGGTAATAAATCTACATGATATGAAAATGCAAAGCTAATGCATTAAGACTCTGGCTGCATTTTATGCTGTAAGATTTAAGTGGAAAGGGAGGAAAATGTCCTCCATTCGCCAATGTTGTGTATAAAATTTAATTCCACAGAAAAGTGGCAGCAATGAAGGTGGTGTTGAATTAATTACAGATTTGGGAAGAATGTGTTTCTCCTACTGGAGGTCACAGTTTATTTCATCACATAATAGTTGGCCACATTATATTGTATAGGTCTCAATATTAATACAGCTTACTGCACATTTTTGGTGCTGAAGAATTAATTCCAGATGCGCAGAGGGAATTTGATGCACCACAAAAAAGGTAGAAGCAAAGACAAGACCCAACTTTTGGAAATTCATTCATTTTATTGAGGTAATAATACGTATTAAGTATAACAGCATCATTCTCTTGTTCTCTTGGAAGCGAGAGAAACATTTCACGTTGTTAAATTGTACAATCTGTACATGCATGTTACAAATGTCGACTGATCTGTCATCAATCTGTCTTGCCAATCGCAAAAATCTGGAGGTATAGCACATCGAAATGCTTTCTCGATAACCGATATACAACAAACAAACATTCGTTCTCATTGATATTACATTGAAGTGTTGAGCGGTGTGAACCCTATACATAACAGAAACTATAAAAACGAAAATAACGATTCAATTTTCCCACCTGAGAACTACAAACAAACAAGGCACTTGAATGCATCAATTTGCATTTCTGCGACTTCCTGGTGGCAATTTTCCTAGTACAATTTTATTTGCTAATTCCACTAAGAATTCCCAGAAACACTTTTCCTCATCAGGAAAGATACACATCAAGCGATTTTTTTTAAAAAAAAAGACAATTTCGTTTGCCGAACATTTGCATCAAATTTGTAAATTACTGCATAAGGTATATGGTATACAATAAAAAATGGTCCCTGTGAAATCCTGAGGAAGACATGGAATGATATGATGAGTAATAATTGTTGTGGTTTTTACAAAACTTGGGCTAAAAGGGGTAAAAAAACGATATAAAAATACGTACAATGCACTGAGAACCAATTTTAAGTGTTAGCTGAATTCACAATGAATAAACTGTTGAGGTATAAACAATATTTGATAATATGGCAGCATGCAAACTGGTACTTATTTATTATTGTCTGAATAACCAATTATATTTACCTGCATATGTGAAATAAAGTTTCCACATTCACAATTGCTATTTTGCTATTGAGCCTCACATTGCAAAACTCAACAATTTCAATTGTCACACGTCAATAATAGTCTTAGTTAAAATTCGATAATGTTGTTTATGTCAATAAAAGTTCCTGAAGTTTTAAATGAATTAAAATTCCTATGGTGTGCAGCAACACAGCCTGTAAGTAGGATTTGTCAGACATAAGTCAATATGCATTGGATAAATCTAATGTTTAATGAGAATGAAATAATGCTAAGTATATAATAATTCAGTCATCCATCCATCCAGAATACAATTGAGATTAAATAGAAATGGGAAATGGCAACAACAACTCCACAATAAAAGGATGTTTTGTGATTTGCATACTGAGTTGAATATCTTGCAATATCCGATAAGATACAAAATACAGTGGCAACTGAAACCTCGTATCAAGTAGAGAAAAATGGCGCACTGTGACGTCATCGGGCGCCATTACGATTCATTGTCTGGCATCCGAAGTTTAAAAATACTGACTGGATGATTTTGGAAAATCAGAGCCAGATGTAAAAAAAAAAAACGAAACACTGGCAAATGATAAAATGGCACTATATTGTATAAAAATTATTTTTTTTTTTTTGCTTTTTCACTGGTATAATAATTAGGTAATTATTTCATGTTTACAAAGAACTATGAGGGATAAAAAAAAATCAAAATATAAACAACTGGAGCAGTGAAAAATTGTGTAAATGCTGCGTTTACCACTTTGGATTGTTTCTTAAACGAAACTTATTCGCCCAAAAGTGCGCTTTCTTTCATCAATATTCTGCAACGATATCTTTTTTCTTCCCCATACAAAATATATATAAAAAAAGAAAACATGCAATATTTTTGTAATAATTATGATCACGCAAAGTAGGTAATAATGCAGATAGCAAGGAATCGAGAACAAGAAAAAATCCGATTGCGAAAACTAAAACGATTCGCTTCGCCTAACACTCTTAAGAAATTTAAGTTACACCCACTACTGCGGGTGTTACTTGAACACCTCAATATCAAAATGAATGTGGGCCTCCTGAAGTGATACACTTGATTTTATGCAGGAATGCAAATATACATTTTGAAAAATGAGGTGTAGTAGACATCTCAACAGTCAGCGATAAGTGCGACCAAGATGTACTTATACAATTAATATCGTTCAAAAAGTCTTTTTTAAACTTATTTTTTGATAGGAGGGCGGGGGGGATTGGGAACTTGACACCCACGAGAATAAGAACACTTGAATAAAATTTACATGGTATTATACACAAATTAATTATTGGACCCATCAGGAATTAATGTTTTGCAAAGTGACATCACAACCCCCAAATGTTAAACAAGAAATCGAACAGAACAGTGGATATTGGAAAATTTGGGTGTCATGTGAGTATATTGCGCAATAACATGTTTAGGAAACAAAAATGATAACATCTTGGCAACCGAGGCCCTATATATGTATGTATCCCATCGCAGAATTCCACAAAATTCAGTCATTCCTTTTGGCATTTTTCAATTATACTTTCTGATCGATACCTAAAATATCGTCTCCGCAAATTCACTTTCTAAAAACAAACAAACAATTATACACGTACAATATAACCGAATGAAACAAACACAATAATACGACAAATAACAAACAAACAAACAAACAAAAAAACCAGCATCTGCATTCGCGGTACTATTTTCATCACTCCTACAAATCACCAATCCTTGCAATTCATGTATAAAAATTGAAATTCTGACTAGGCTTTCACTACACACACACGCGCACGCATACACGCAGTAAGTTGATTTTGCAACCATCGAAAGCAAAAATGTGTAATTAGATTGCAATGGTCCAAAACCAACCTCGAGTCCATGTTGCATTTCATCTCTTGGCGAGAACACAATCAACTATCATCTGTCTCTTCTTCATCGCATTTTATTCCTTATAGACACTCATCTCATTCACGCTTAAAATCCTTGTCTGGAGAGAACCTTCTCAGACGCATCTTCCTAAGAAAGTACAGGTTCATCTGTCTCAAAAGTGGATGTCCCGTACATCAGTCGGCGTTTCTGCCTGGCATTGCTCGATGTCTATGGAGTCTCTGTCGGCCATTTTGTTGCTGTTGTTCATCACAGAATTGGATTGGCCATTGCTATTTGCCTGCTGCGACCGTGCTACGTTTTCGTTCACCAGGTTTTCTATCTGCTCCAAACAGGAACGTAGGCAATCCTGCAAACAATAAACAAAAGAAACCAATACTTCAGAACCTAATCGACAGAGAGTTTACAACAAGATGAATGAGAAGAACTCTTCGATTATGTGATGTGTACAGTTGCTACCATATTATTTGTAATCTAGGTATATACTGTCCCTAATTCCTCCAATGAACATTCTGAATGTGTAGGTATACAGCTAATTTATCGAAAACATAATTTCTAATCGATCCCTCTAATCTAACATGGGATGACCATATAAGATGAAGCGGAGGGATACAACCTGATCTTTTTACCTTTTACACTGCAATGGTACTACATTTTTTCATTCATTTGTAAAATCCGTTAATTGAAGCGTTTTATTCTTGCCTTGCCAAATATGGGCATCCCCTAAGGTCCCATACTATCAACCACGGGTGAATTTTACTGTACAGGGTGTCTCTAAATTCATAGTCAATACTGACAGGGTTGTCTTCCTGCATAAAAACAAGACAAAGTTCCTATAAACCCATGTCCCCAAGTAGGACCTGCATAAAATGTGACAGCCATAATTCACGCTCCCCACATCTTTATTAGGAACGCATAATGAAAGATAAATGGAAAGATGAGGGGAGCATGAATTATGGATGTCACACTTCATGTAGGTCCTACTTTATGTCTTGTTTTCATGCAGGGAAGATACCCTGTAAGTATTGACTATGAATTTAGAGACACCCTGTATAGTTTCAATATCTACAAAAGAGGAAATTTTTGTTCTCACTTTTCTAATGTGCCATGTACAAGAACGAACGAATGAATGAATGAATGAATGAATGAATGGATGGATGGATGGATGGATGAGACCAGTTATTGGTCAGTTCATTGATTGCGTTTTATTTTTTCAGAGGGCAACTTGTGGTTTTTAATACTTCCACCAGGTTCTTATAAATTGCGTGTCGGGTAATGATTATATAAATAGTCGGTTGGAATTTTTCTCTGGTTGGGTATAGAAATGACAATCATTGAGTGTGGTAGGCGTTTACGTGCTTGAGCAGGGAAGGGAAATACCTTTGCGGACAAGGGCACTGTGGGAACGTGCGATTTTTATGCAACAACTCCAAGCTGCTACATTCGTAATTCGCCCTCTACTTGCCATTTGTTGTTTTTTTTTCTTCCCTTCCCCTTTCTTTCTTTCAACTCCTTTTGCGTTCCCTGTGGGGTTGCAGTTTGAACAATGGAAAGTACAAGTCCGTGTGTATAGTATATAGTATATATATACAACTGGCATGCATGAAAACGTGGGCGAGGTGTTTTTTTTTTACTTTAAAACTGCTACCACAGGGGCTCAAGGCACTTTAAACTTGGAAAGTCTGATGAAATTTCACAATCGGCCAAAAAAAAAACCAACATGTTTCATGGCCACGTAGTTAATTTAAACTTTAAAGAGCGTATGTATCATTATAGGTGGAGCCAACCAATGTGTGGTGCTGATGGTTGCATTCTGTCAACAAAATTAAACAACGAATTGCTGCTATTTGAAATTAAAAATCTTGTTTTGAAGACTTGGAATGAAAAAAATAACAATGTTCCAAAACACATAACTGGAATTTAATAAAAATACATAGGGCAATTTAAAATGTGCAAAACAAATGTAGAAGACTGGGGAAATTGAAACTGGAATGACAGTAAGAAATTAAATTTAAAAGACAAGCGAATTAAATGTGAAGGTTTCCCAAATGGCTTAAGGAAAAGCCATCATTAATTTTTTGTTCCCCCACTTTAGCAATATAATTTCATAGCTTAAAAATGATTTTGTTGCGTGCGGGAAATTATTACACGTTTAAATGTCATTTTTTTAAATTAAAATGTCCAATTGTTATTATTATTTTCTTTCAATATAGCAAAACGTTATAACCATGCAACTTCATTTAGTAGTTAAAAAAACAAAGACATCACTTAAAAGGCAATACTGGCATTACCTTTAAACCCACAAAGGTTTTAATATAAAAACTTCCCACACGTGCAGTTACGTATACTAGTATGATATTACAACTTAAGTTTAGTGCTACAAAAAAGTCCTCAAGAGTTGCTCTGCATTAAGTCTACTTTATACATACAATGAAAGAGATAAGGTTATTTGGAATTGAGTGAAGAAAAGGTCACATTAAAAAACAACAACAAAAACAAAACAGAACGAAAAGAAAAGAAAAGGGGGAAGGCGTGAATTTAGGCGACAGGTAAAGTTTGGTTCAAGGACAGTTTTATGCAAGTGACATGGTTGAATTGGTTCCCACGATGAAACGTGCCAAATTTTGCAGGCAATGTCCTAAACTCGGCAGAACTCCACAGTCAATTCATAAGAAAAAAGAATAGTTGGGGGGAGGAAGAAAAAGAGAGATAAAAAGCTTGTGAAATTTGCACGAGAACAAGATTAGCGATGACAAAACGTGCGATTCTCCACCGCCCACAAATCCACAACATTTTCACCTTGCAAAGATTGCTTTTCAGAATGCGAATTTCACACGTCTTCACGTCTCTGAAAGCGGAAAAAGTAAGGAAACAGCTTTGAAGATGAGCGCCATTTCACGCATCACCAAAAATCAAATCCAAATCCATCTGCAAAGTCATCATCACACACACACATGTGCTCTTTTTCCCATAAACATGTCCACTTTTTCATATCATCCAAAACACTGCCAACGTTGCATTTTCAAACCATTCACTGCCGTGCAAAAATGCAAATCTAAAATGATTAAATTTGTAAGGATATGGGCAAAAAGTACTTGGTTTTCATTATTTTAAATTTTAAATTGGCATGTGTACAGCTGCAATTACATAATTGTAGTCTAAATTTTAATGAATTGTGATTAATAGTTTTGTTGAAATATTATTGACGGAATTCAGTTGAAATATGTCAGTGGTTGCTGGAGAGGGGGAAGGAAGGAATTCAGGACAAACTGGGAGAAATTTGGGAAAGAAAGAGAGGAAATGGCCGATAAGGTTCTCAATTTCTGGGGGATACTGGCCAACATTAGCCCAATTTGCACACCCTTGTTGCTCTTGCCACATATGTTGTGTGGGACACATACACAAACAGGCAACAACACCAAAGAGTGCGCAGCAAAAGCAAATAAACTCTCCAATCTGTATAGCAGCACTAACACATGGGTCATTTCCATTCGCAATGATAGGGATCTTTAAAAATGGCCCAATAAGTAATTATACGCTCCTCTTTTTTTTCTTCCAGCAGCTTCAAATTCCCTGCCTTGTACCAATGTGCTAAGGAGGGTTGATGGATCAAAAAAGATAGGGGAAAACGGTCAAAGATGGCGCTCAATTAGCGCGCCAAGGACCTGGACCCTCACTGGAAAACATCAGCATGCAAGTGGTGAGATGGGTTTTAGGGCATTCCAGAAACGAACAGTTTCCAAAAATAGTCCATATTTATTTGGCACGCAAGGACCCCTTCCGGCAAACCAGAAATCCCAAACCCAAAAGAGGCCTTTGCCTTTTCCACAGGATCAACGGACCATCTATATCAATAGACTGCCCATGAAGTCACCCAAAGGGGCTATACATAGTTCTATATATTAATTCCTATTTGGAAATATCTACTAGAAACCATCCATAACAATCCACTAGAAGTCATTACAAAATTTGTAGTGTATTGTAATGTTTGCTAATGGCCAACATATCCTCTTAGTCTTCCCATTAGATTTTTTACCATACATCTGAATTCCCGAAGTTTTCCAGGTCTTCATTTGTTATTACTATGAATGAACCCTGTGCAATGGGCTGATACTGAATGCATAAATGAGTCTCTCGGTTGCGATTACACTAGTATATAATTGTGATTACGGTTTTAAAAGTCATCAATCACCCGAGTGCCGAATGAGGTGTGTGGGTTTGTGTGCTATAGGTCACTTGGATGAAGAAGCATAACAGCAAAAGAAGCTAAAGCTCGCCGTTTTCTTTATGAACCACTTGTTAGGTCGTTAGGTCAAGAAAAGTTTGATATACTAACCACTTCGATGCCTGTTATCTCATGTAGCCTGTGCAAAAGGTCAGCGTCTGCACTCTGTTTGTACAATCCCATGATTCCCCTGACTGCGGCACCGACACTAGCAGCAGCGATCATAGACGGTGGATTCATTGAGAAATTGAAATCTGGAAAACACAAACATACAAACACATTTAAACAGCTGAGATATATATATATAATACTACTACCTCCCTCCCTCCTTCCGATTTATCGCTATCACATAGGACTACACAAGCAAACACCCACATCCGGAATCGCAATCTGTCAGGGTCACCACCATCTTATTAAGGCAGTACCAATGTATACCTGTATTTAAAAAAACCCATGTACTGAACTGTATTGTATAATAAGCCTCATAAATTCAAGCAACCGTTCACAGGGGTGATCCCCCTTAAGGCCAATAAAAGAGTGAAATGATGTTTAATTGATTGTGCAAGTGCGTTCACACAGGTGGTTGCAACCTGTTTGTGATGTCACCGATTCAGTGTTCATTGAGCGAACTGCCTTTAATGTTTATTCTTCTTCTTCTTCTTCGTCTCCTTCGTAAAGACTGTTCGTAAATCATGTTTCTTTATCTCGCTGCTGAACACTTGACACTAAATACTAAATATGCAGCTATAGCGGTAGAATGCCAGCAGAAAAGTTGAAAAGTAAGCTTTTACATTGCAAGAGTTTCTTCAAAAAGAAAAATCCTCGCATTCTGACCACTGTGTACAAAACAGTCATCATGCTTCACATGCGCAACGAAGACATCAAATCTTGCTCCAAACATTGATTGCAAATGCATAGCTTTCCATGACAAGTAGGAGTGCCAAAGTCTTGTTTTCGGTACTATACATGATTTGGGGAAAGTCCCTCTGATGCATGGTGGCCATCACCACCATCACCACCACCACCACCACGAGGAGGAGCAGGTTGCACCCACCCAGCACAAGCAGAAGCATAGTACAGTCCCTTGTTGGCCTTGAAACGGAGCACAGACGCCGCCACATTCCTACGGAGGGCACTGGCTCTCTGGGTGGGCCACCCCCAAAATGGACCCACACCGAGTTCCACCACAGCGTGAGAACTGTCTTCAGCCAAGACCTTCCTTCCTTCAAAGTCCCTCTCTTTTCCTTCCTCCATTCCGTTGCTCAGTCAAGTCCTCCAACATCTCGCCACCATCCAACTCTTGGCTTCAGTAAAGGACAGTGTCCACATAAAAATCAAGAGAGAAAAATCATCTCTCAATTCTTCGTCGCCCTTCACTTTATTAAGCACCAGAATCATCGCGACAGGTCACGCAATGGCGCACCTTAAAAAGTGAAGAGTGAGGAGGTGGTTTAAGGGGGTCACAGACTATGAAACCGTTTTGCTTATCATGGTGCTATTTCAGGAATTTTCGTTTCTTCAGTTTCTTCTTGAAACGTGTTGGAATCCGAATCTGCACATGTTGGGGAGTCGACTGAACTCCAACTTTGGTTTGTCATAATAATGCGAAGAAGTTTGCAAAAGCTGGGTGTCATTCCTCGAACAAATGCTATGTCCACTCATTCAAAGGTTATGCAAATGTTCATTAGTGCCAAACAATATAAACACAGAGACATATTTGCAGTTTTTCCTGTATACAAATATCATCTCGGTTGGTACTATTTTCTTATTATGTACTGTATATAGAGAATACGGATTTCTAACTGAATCGTCATGTAAATAAACTGACTTCAATCCTGGTATGACACACCTGTCATGACAACTGATACCTTGCAAAGGGGGGGGAGAAAAAAATGAGCACACAAGAGTAAGTCTAAGACTAATAACATGAAAGAAGCCAAGAAGAATGTTTTCCCATCGACTAGACTGCAATTTACATTCGTTAACTGCATCCTGAATGATGGATCATCATTGCGGCCAAGAGTAGCAATAAAATTTGCGGTCGCCCCTTTGAAGAAAGTCATCTTGCTGCGTTTTATAAGTGGGCAATGCTTGCAGGGGAGCAAGGGGCAATGAGATTGTTGAAGGGGGGAAAAAAATCAGAGTGGGATCGTCACTCAATCCTGCCAGGAACACCCTGTATATAAGTCGATGACGATCCATGATAACTTGCAGTTCACATATTTATCTGGCCAACAGCTCAGCAAGGGACCATCTGACCTATGTCATGATATAACCATAGTTTATGGTATGCATAATCCACAACCTTCTGCAAAACTTTCACTGAACATCCCGAAAAATACTCATATTTTGTTGCACTTTGCCAATGCATACCATGTTAATATCATAAACTAAATGTTCATATGCTCGAAATATGACAATGGGTTATATGAAAGGAGCATATCAAATTATAGTTTAATTTTATTACAAAATTTGTTAGTTTGCTTCCATTTTAATTTAGGCATCTTTGGCATACATTTATAAAATTCTGAACTTTGTTTTCCTTTGTCAGCATTTCCAAAGCAAAGTCAATTTTCCCCTAAATTTACCTAGTTTACATACAACGGAAATGCTCTATATTTCCCCGAGTGAAATATACGTACATATGACAGTTGCCTTCTTGAATTCCTAATGAGAATATTCTCAATATAATTCCGTTCCCAATGAATGGACAGGCATTTCCATTTCTTTTCAAATGAAAGGAGTTGTGAAGGTTAAATTTTCTCAAGATTCAGCTGTATCAACAGCTGATTTGAAGATTAAATCTACGACACAGACCGTTTTACTGCGATTAGAGGGATTAAAAAAAGCGTGTTCTCGTGAGAGACGTCATGTCCATGTCTGCAATCGAGTTTCTGGGCAAAAGTGCATCGAACTGCAGCCTTGACAACCCAAACATTCAAACTGAAAAGCAAACTTAGATTGCACTGAAGGTGACACTACTACTCGAGAGGTCATGGTCGAGCTTTTTCTCTCTTCTTTTCCATTCCACCTCTTCTGTTTTCATGTTTTCTCATTCTATGATTGAAGAGGCAAAATGGTCTCTGCTAAATTTGGACAAACTGCACCCAAATTTATTTCTAAACTACACTGCTCCTGTTGCTTCACTTTTCAGCCGACAGGATACATCATTTACGGAGTAATCCGAACTTGCAGTTCCTTGAGGGGGGATGTAAACGAAAAGGAAGGAGGAAAAGTAAAAAGGCAAAAAAGCAAAAAGCCCACCCTGATTTGCTTCCTTGCACAACACAATACGATGATGCCTCTGACATGCGCAGGAACGACTCCATTTTTCAATATTTATACAACTAAATTATTTCGGAATAGTCCATTGAAATAAATAAACATTGTTGCAGCAAACCTACTGCAATCCCTTTTTATATACATCTGTGAAAAGCCCTGATTTATAAGAATTCCAAAGTATGCGACAAGTTTATTTGAACTTTTCCATCATCAGTAACAATTGTTAACTTTTGCTTGACCTACTCTACTCCCATCCTCTCTCTTTCTCTCTCTCTCTCCTAATATATAATACAACTATCTACACATTGCTGCGTACTATCATATAAAAATCTAAGACCCCCTGGAACCTGAAAACAGCCAACGGGTGTCATCTTTTTTTTTAAACACTTGTCTCGCCCACGCCCTCATTCACCCACTTCTCTCTCATTATTATACGAGGCGGAGAAGCAGTATAGGGTACTGCATAGGAAAAAGAAAGAAAAGCAAAATTTAAAGAATAAATAAAAAATGCCAAGCAACCCCCTCTGGTCACGGAAGCAGGACTAACTCCGAAAATTGGTCAACCACCCCCTGGCTTGTTGGCAAAAAGGAGGAGGGCTAACACAAGGTGAGGTACACAGGAGGGACTGGTGGAACAGGTAGGAACCACATTCCTGGCTTCTCATGCGTGGCATCTCTTCATTGCATCTGTCGCCTTGCACTTTAATGGAAGCCGCTCTAATGAAAAACCGTTTGCCTCATAATACGAACCAAAATCGTGGTACTACATATAACTGTGTCTCAAACACACTTGCAAAGTGAAAATATCCTGGTTTATAAAACAAGTATATTGAATTTGTAGTGAAATGAAACAAGATTTGGTTTTTACAATGAATGATTGATGTTCTAGACACGAATTTTGAATGTATCGTGATATTTATACAATGGGATCTAAAACATGACTTCGCAATGTTTGTAGTATCTTTTTATATTTGGTGGGTGGGGTGGGTTCTTGCGGATGAAATATAGAAATGCTTGAAAATATATCAAGAATCATACTATAGTACTGTCATGAAGACCGAACATTCGCTCTAACAAGTTAACGAGCTTTGAAAAGTCTCGATTTTCATGTACTAACGACCTATTTTCTACTCGAGCTGTAACCTAGTTCAAAGTGACAACCCTAACTTCCGGTCAGTAAAACTTTGGTGGATGAAGACGACATTGTGTTGGCGGTTCAAGTGAAGAAGAAGACGAAGAAGAAAAAGGGAGCCAACTTTATAAATAATGGCTTCCTCAAATGAGCAAGGTACGGGTGGCCCAGTTCTAATTTCCAAGGGCACTCTTGCATAAATGCGTGAAAAACTCGGTAAAGCAATCTGGAAATTATCGGATATTTTTTTAAGTTTAAAGTTGGTCACGCCTTCATTGAAAAACATCTAACTAACGCCTTTTCATGAACTTCACTCCGAGTGCAATAATTTTTAGAGGTGAAACGGGCGTATCTCAAAGTCGTTGACTTGTTTCTTATGTCTTTGCAAAGGTCAGAACTTCACAAGGAGCGACTATTATCTTGTCATTTAAATGTGATCGGTTTGGGGGAATGTTTGGGAAAGTACAGTCATTTTAAATTATTGC